>QGDG01000101.1:0-102191 GCA_003268315.1 Stemphylium lycopersici
GCGTTATAAACTAAATAAGTTAACTATAATAAAAGAAATAATAAAACCTTTCTATTTTTATATTCTTATTACTATATTCTATATTCTTTTATATCTTCTTACTAAGTAGGAGGTTTAAGAGGGCGCTAGCTTCTTTTTATATAATAGCCTCCTAGAGGCCTTATCTTAGTAGGATGCTAGTTACGTAATCCGCGTGCCCCGCGTAGATTATTACCTTCTAACGTGTGCAACTGTTAGCTCTAACATTGCATTCTCTGTTAAGGAGAGGTCTCTGCTTATTACCTGTAACATTAAGTCTAAGTAGATAGAGCTAAGAATTATAGTAAGTACTTTATTATTCTATATATCTTATACTTCTACTTCTACTTCTATAGCTAGATAGGGTTCCTTACTATTTATAATACTAAGTAGAGTTATATAGTAAAAAGCTATTATCTAGCTATTACGCTATTTTATGTAGTTCTTACTGCGCGACGTAAGCTTAAGGAGCGAAGATAGGTTAAGCTTAAAATTAAATAATACGGCTATATCTAGAGATATAATAATAGTAGTTTTAAGTAGTTAGTAAAGATACTAAGCTAATTATAGGTAGTAATGTATTATTAAAGAGGCTGTATCGTGAAGGAAATAGTGGTGGGGTAGGTGCAGGGTCTGCTAATGACGTGTACCACGGACAGAGCAGCAGGCAGCAGTAGCCACGATGACGATCAGGACAGCTTACGATGTAATACAATGTAACGACAAAGTATTAGAGTAGATAGCGATATGGAGCGCCGGGCTTATAACCTGTTGTTGTGAGAAAGTAGAGTATAAGAGTGGTCGATTGAAACTATAGGAGAGACTCATTATATATATGCCTCACGCTAGTGGATAAACATGTGATGTCACCCGATCTTACGAGGAAGGTGAGGATAACAACCACAACGATGGTTCTTTCCTTCAACAAATTCCAAGTACAATGTGTGTAAACTGCGTAACTCGCCAGCCAAACGTTGGTATTCGGAGTACTATCCAGATCTAAATCCAAGCCGTATTTCGGACCCAAGATAAAAAGGAGATTCGTCGACAAGACATAAAAAAAAGGGCTTTTTTTTTAACCCACAATCTACAAGCTCGAACGGTCAACGCGCTTTCCACTCTCATCAAAGCGAATCTGCTTCCCACTGACGAGAGCCTCCTGCAACCAAGCACCAATCTGGACGGCCTTGACTGCGTTCTGGAACTCAAGGGGAACAGGGGTGTTATCGAGGCACGCAGCGGTAAACTCATTCGCCTCCTTGACGAAACCCGGCTCGAATCGACCCCAGTAGTCGGCAGGAACCTCACGGGTGATACCAGCTTTGGAGTAGATGTTGACGAGGTTCTTCTGGGGGTTGAGGTTGACGGTGAGCTTGCCCTCGGTACCGATGATCTCGGTGACGTCTTCCTGGCCGTGCGTCATCATGCGGGAGGCGTAGTAGTGTGCGATTCTGCCGTCCCAGAACTCGACGATGCCGACGGCGTTGTCGTAGTCGTTGTGTTGCTTGAGGCCCGGCAGGACGGCGACGACACCGTTGGCAGAGATGGACTTGGGGACGACATTGGAGCCGAAGTACCATAGGGTGAGGTCGATGTCGTGCACGGACATGTCGACGAATACTCCGCCGGACCATGCGGCGTACTGGACGAAGAACTCTGCGGAGACATGATTAGTATCAAAGGCTTTGATGGTTGCAGGGATTCGGGTACTTACCAGGGTCGGGATGTTGCCTGTCGCAGGTTTGCGACCTTACAATCGTAGGTCTGCCGATGACGCCCTCCTCAATCTTGCGTGCGACGTCCTGGTAGCTGTCGTCAAAGCGCCTTGAGAAGCCGCACATGACCTTGAGGTGCGGCTTCTTTGCAGCGGCATCGACAACGTCCTGGCAGATCTGGACGCTTGTGGAGAGGGGCTTTTCGCACAGCACGTGAAGGTCCTTTTCAATGGCTTGAAGGGTCTCCTCAGCATGGACGGAGGTGGCAGTACCGATGACTACCGCCTCGAGTCCCTTGTGCTCAAGCATCTTCTTGTAGTCATCGTAGAGGGTCACGCCGTATGGCTCGAGGTTCTCCTTGCCCCATTTGAGCTCATTCTGGTCGGGAGAGAAGGCGGCGACAAGCTCAGCGCGAGGGGTCTTGTTGAGGATGTTCAGCGCATGGCGAGCACCCATGCGACCGAGACCTGCGACCGCGACTTGGAGCCTGTGAGGAGCCATTGTGTGTGACTTTGGGTTTTGGTGGAAAATTGGGTTATAGAGATGGCAGAAAAAGGAGATGAGGGAGCTTGAGTGAAGAAGACAGAAAATGTTGAGGGAGACACATTTTTATACTGCTGTGGGCAAAAGGCCAGCTATCGTGCAGCATTCGGAAGAGGTTTTCGCAATGTTCTGACCATTTTGACACCGGCTTCTGATTGGCTGGCCAGCGCGCGGCTTGAATTCGGAGGAGGTTTTCGCAGCGATATGCACGCCCCGTGTGGGGAACATGCGGGCGGCTTGGCTGAAAGATGTACTATCGATACCAGGTGGGGTCCGGAGGAGGTTTTCGCAGTGTAAAATACGCCACGACGCGCAAGTAAACGTCACGCACTCGACCGTGCACAAAGCAAGTGTACCGACGGTAAATGTGCCCGTGGACGGTATTTTCTTCCGACGTTGTCGCTGCGAGGGCATCTTCTTCCGATTTTTCTGCAGCCAAGCCGCACCACGAGCACACCAATTACTCTTTTGGTGCTGGAGGCTCTGTTTAACGGCAGGGAAAAACGTTCTTCCATGGCTTTGATAGATCTGCAAATGCCTAGAGCAGCATCTGATGGAGCGCTGAACCGCCCTAACAAGGCAAATTCCATACCGCTCCCCCCCAGAAAATCTCTAGAGTCAGATGCGGGGTGGTAATTCGGCATCTTTGCCAAGATACCGGCCTGGAGATGCGGGTTCTTGTTGACATGAGAACGCCAAAGCGAGGAATTCGGTGATGATAAAAACATATAACCGGAGCAGAGTGTTCCGACCTGGACATGTGGGCTAGAAATGGAGCATTTAGTCCGTGTCGAGAGCGAAGGAAGAACCAGACGATGCAAACGGTTAAGCCGGTAGTATTACAGCATGCAAGTTCCGTCACGTGCAGGGTGTGATGATCGTTTGACGGCTGACAGCCCAAGATGAGTGCGCCTCGGGCCCCGAACTTCTATCGAGGCTTTCCAGTACCTCAAGCTGCGCACCACCAATCGTTCATACTGAAGGTAGCAGTATTCTTCATGCCGTGGTATTTCAGCATCGCCAGCGGTACGTGGCCAGCCTTGTGTGGATTGGAGCAATCACGGGACGTGTTCGCACGTTGAATATATGGGTAAATACGGGACTAGATTCAGCAGCCCCTATTAGCTCTCTGTGTGGATTCCAAGCTATGGTTGCTGATGGGACTTGCCATCTTGAACACTGGATGGGGCGACACGGGGACAACCGTGCAACTTTCTCCGCTTCGACCACGCTAGCGAGGCCGCGAAACCTAGGAAGGATACAATCACACCAGCGATACCAATGACCGCTTCCGACGACATTTGGTGGCTCTAGGAGTGAGCATCATTTTTCTTGTCTCACTCCGTGATGTTTGGGAGGGGGTACGTGGGTGCAGCCTGCGCAGCACCAACAAAAATGGTGCACAGTGCAAGGAAAGACTGGAACATGTGGATTTGTCGAGTACAAGATCAAAAGTAGTGTGTGACGTAGATAAAGATAGGCTTGAACGTTGAGCGACTTGGTGAACGATGATACAGAGTGAGGACGGTCGGCCTGCGCTCGCGATGTTGCTATATACCATTGGAGACACCCGCCGGCGGCGCAAAGAGGGGGTGGGGGGACTTCATCGCCGCGGCGCAACGGCAGAACAGGGGGGCTTTTCTTGTCGCTACCCTCATCCCCAACCATCACATCTAGACCAGGTCCAGAATTTCGGTAGAACAAATACGAGGTTATGCAGACAAGGGGAGCGTAACAAACACGAGCTGCATCCCCACGAGCTCCTCCTACTCCATTTTCCCGCCCTATTACGTCACAAGGCTTTGACAACAAAGAAGATGGGAAGAAACCGCACGTAACATCGTAAATGGAATTTGCTCAACTTCCCAGAGGAGAACAATTGCAAGAAGAAAAAATATCGATTGAAATCCAACTACCCCTCCTAACTCCCAGAAAACCCCGAAACAAAACATCTACAACATCCTAATCAAACTAAGCAGCGCAACCTATACAGGCCTACACTCCTTCGTCCATCCGCCCATCAATCTACTTCGAAGTAAGCCGCCTAACCAAGCCCAGAACGCCCTTCCCAGCACCCGCAGCACCTTCAGTGACATTCCCACTCGTCTGCCTAGCATACCCAACCATCTTCTGCAATGTCAGAGCCTCAGTCTTATTCTTCTCCTCTGCAGCACGTTCCTTCTGATCCTCCTTGTTCATGGTGGACAGCTGGCCGGCGGACAGGAAAGAGTCAAAGGTTGTGGTGGAGACGCAGCGGGTAATTGGGCGGGTAGAGGATGTGTCGGTGGAGGACATGATGGTTGAAGTTTGGAGCGAATTTAGTGGTGACGTGATTGTTGTTTTTGTCGGTAAAGTTGATGATTGGAATGTTGTGGATGGTTAGATCTATGCAGGAGATTTGTGCGTGATGAGATGGAATTGTGGAAGGAATAGAATGGCGGTCATTTTATGCCAGAATCCATGGGGATCAGGCTGGTGCTGTTCATGAACTGTACGTGATATGTGGTGGAACTAAGATCCTTGTGTATGCAAGATGCGATGGTATGAGATAGGAACGAGACAGTGAGCTTGCAGCCGCCTGGAACATGCAATGACTTCAACATTGTGCGATCCCAATTTGTACGAAGAAAGTAGTCTTCAGGAGTCTGATATGCACAATGTGTTCTAAAACTTGCAATCGTACAAGCAGTGTCGACAAAAGTTATTGCATTACAATCTGTCGCTGTGCCCGAATCAAAAATCAGCCCCGGTTGTATGAACCGTATAGAAAGGATCTCAACACCTGTGGGCGCTGTCAATATGAATCTGACACAGGGTCAATACCCAGACCGTCATGGAGGGGGGGACGTAGAAAAATTCTAGCGCGCTACGGGCTCATAGCCGCAAGCAGAGGCGTCCAGACGCCGCACGTATTGGCATCATGGCTGATGGCGCCGCGCTCGCCCATCCTACGTCCCTGTCCACTCATTCCCAACAGGCGCTTGCTGATCACGCCCGATCTGCGAGGGGAAAACATGGCTGAGACCGTTATTGCCCTCCTCAATTGCGCGTCCTGAAGCTTGTTCATCATCCTCGGCCTGTTCCTCGATGCGGTCCGAATAGCGGTTGTACCCGGGGACGTTATCGATAGCACGCCGTGGCCCGGTGTCGCCGTTTCGCTCGTCTGCAATCATGCGGGAAATGCGATCTGGGGCAATCTTGTGGATCCATGACTCCTTTTGCGTAGGAATGGCGATGATGGCAAACTACGGCGGTCGTCAATATGGCCCTGCTGGGATGCATTCATTGCTACACACCTGCCATATAAAGACCATGCCAACAACGGTGATGAACAAGCCTGCAATCTTTTTCTCTTCGCCTTTCCAGGCTACTAGACATCCATTTGATCTGCCGTTGTAGGTGGTTTCGCATGCATACGCATTGTGCGAACGGTCAGGAAAGGGCCATGCCATGTCGTGTGAGTTGGTCAGGCCACAACAGTTGAAGGCATCTTGTATCTGGCGAATAGCGCTCGCGTCTTTGTGTCGGAACAGCGCCTGCCAGCGCTCTCGCAGCCCACAATCTAGTGCAGATGAAGGTGCGACATGGGTGCCTGAGAGGGTGATGACGACTGTCGAGTAGATGAAGATGAGGGTATTGGCGATGATGACCAGCGGGGGGCGCTGAATCTCTCCGCGTCCTAGGTGTTGGCGGCGCTCCTGGCGGCGGGTGAAGTCATAGCCCAGCTCAAGCAGCAGACCAGAGACGATGGGTAAGGCCGTGGTGAAGCCGGCCAAAGTGTCAGAGATGGGGACAGAACGGGAGTTCGCGCGGGAGGCAGCGTAGCTGGACGTGTTAGCGCGAAGCTAGTATGGCTATCAATTGACGGTCAGGTTACCCGGCGAGTGCAGTGGCAGCGACGAGATACTGGATATTGTTACCAAGTATTCCACACCCACTTCAGAGCCATAGTCGCGGTCTGGGCCCTTACCAGTACGCTGAAACATGTGACGACCTGCTTCCGAGTGTACGTCATTCTGAGCTGGGTGTTGGCCCAACCCAATAAGCAGTCGGTCCGATCAAGACGGGAGAAACAGGTGGATAGATGGGAGGCAGCAACAAAGGTGAGAAGGGTCAGTAGTAGAGGAAGAGCACAGGCTGCAACAACAGCGGAGAGGGGAAGCTACGTATAGCAACGCGGCCTCCCGAGCAGGTGGTTGCGTAGGACCAGGCAGGGATCGAGGATGCTTCTTGGCCTTCCCCTCAGCGCATATCACCACAGTCAACCACTTATCGGCCGTGTTTGCTCATGCCCCTACCCTGAAACGCGTGCATTGTCGTGCACGCTGACATGAGCGCAACCCAAGGTCGCAAGGTCGCAAGGTCGCAAGGTCGCAAGGTCCCAGGCCAAGCCTCCTGGCTGTATGCGTGTGCGCGGAGTCAAGCAAGCTGGACGCGGTCGCAACACAGAAAAGCTCGTTTTATCCGGTGACGCAGGAGTGAATGCGCTGCATAGGGCGGCTGCACAACCGCGGCGTATCACCCTCAGCCATGTGGTAAAGCGAGTAACTGGTGGTGTGTGAAGACAGCGGGGCCGGAAGGCACGTCTGCCGTGCTATTGGGTAAGCGAGTAGCGTACCGTTGGCGGCTTCGATGGCGGTTGATGGGAGTTCTCGATCTCTCGATCCAAAACTTTTCCATGGCGACGTCATGCCATCTTCACAATCGCACAGAGCCCGAGCGGGGCATTTTGCACATCGTCCGCTCTGCTCGGGTCCGCGTGGCAGAGTCTACACTTCCTTTTCCGGCCTGCCAGCGCGTTACCGACTCGTGTGACCCCCTCAAGCGCCTTGACGGCTGTTTGGTCTCAAGAACAAACGCCTTCGTCCACACGGTTCCCGTCATCTCGCATGCTCACATCTGACCATTGGGTCCCCATGTCTAGTGCCCCTCTCCCGTCTGCATACGCGGGGTTGGTTGTTTATACACCAAAGTAACCTTGCTCAATTCCAGCCTTATTACGCGTTACCAGCACTTTGCTGCTTTTCTCTATTTCCTCATAATCGCTCTCTCGTCTGATCTGGCCTCCACCTGTCGCTCAAATCTGCCCACGCGTCACACTTGTTCGACATGCTCCTCTTCTCATCCCCTCGATGCGATTCTCTGCTGGCCCATGGGTCAGTGAAACAAACAAGCTTCATCTCCAAGCGATTTTCGGTCCCGTTTTGGTCTGCCTCGCCGGCCTCTATTCCGCTCTCACCACGCTCGCCTAAAAAGAAAGCTTCTCGGCCCTCACCACCACTTCGAAAGAAACAACAATCGAAGAAGGCTTCCTCCCCCCGCATGTCTCCTCATTCCAGCACACCGCGATCGTCATGCTTTGCGCCCACTCTTGGGAGCATCCCAGAAGTCTTCGAGTATGACTCTCTCGACGCCAAGTTCGGCCCTGCGTCGCTCAATGACGCTCCGGAAACACCCGAGGCCTTCTTGCCTGAGGCTTCAATCGCGAGCCCACCCACACTCACCCGAGCGACTTCCTGGCCTGCAATCATCCAATCTCCTTCTCGAAAAGCTGCATCGTCGTTTGCCGTCTCCAAAGCGCTGCGCAAAATCTTGGCAGCTGACCGAATCCGAAGACGCCGCGCTCTGAAGGTCTACCTCAAGGCAATCGTTTTTCTCAAGTACCTGTGGCACGCCAATGAGCGCTACGGAAATGTCATGGCTACCGCCGGCATGTATATGCAGCGGTGACAAGCTCAAGCAAAACTTGTAACTAATAAGCGTCATGTCAAATTTCAAAGGCATGGAAACGAAGCGACACGAATGTACACGATTTAACGGTTCACGGCATAGCGATTGCATAGGGATGCATGGGCATTGGCGCTGTGCAATATTTCAGGCTGCGGGGTCTTGGGACTGAGACTTTGGCCTCTCCATTCGGGACGGCGCACTGTTTTTCATTTTCCTTTCTTTTTATCCTTTTTTTTTGGTGAATGTTGGTAGTGTTTTCTCAGGTCAGCTGTAAGCAGATGCCACGACCTATCTTTGGTTGAGCATTGTATGGACACAGACACCTGCTAAGGCTTTCACGTCACACACAGTGTGAATTTACCCAAGAAATTCTCCTTCGCCATTTTGTTTCGACTTGCGCGCAACCCCCCACATTGTTAACTGCGATGCAGCATCCTGTCACACATAACCCGAAGAGCCAGAATGCTCCACACTTACCGTTTAGACTCTACGAGCAAACTCACTGCGCTCTCGCACACATCTGCAGCTAGACATCGCAGTTTCCATAACATCTTCGGCTACCTCAAGGTCTGAGACATTGCGAAGCAAGCAAAGAGCAATCCGCGACGCATAGTTTCCCGCTCCGCGTCCGCAAAGCACGATGGATATTACCGAGTTCTTATTTTCTCATGAAGACTGGGCTTGCACACACTCCGACTCTGAGTCTTTTCAGTCGATGACATCTGAAGCTACATCTACCCGTCCTTCATCAGCATCCTCTAACCGCCCAACCACATCGAGTTCTGTACGTCGATATGCTTCGACAGAATCGTCTAGCCGCCGTTTATCCAGCTCAGCATCCTTGTCTACACGGGACTCCAGCGGAGCGCAAACCCCACCCACCTCAACATACGCATCGAGCATACTCAGCACATCCTCTTCAACCCGATCACGAAACCACACCAACTCCAACACCCAAAGACCGTTACCCCACCATGCCTCAAAAAAGAAGCCTTTAGACTTAGATTCTCTGTTGTCTATCCCAGAGCCGTCTGAGAATTGGTCGTTGTTGGGCTCGCTGTTCGCTGCCACCAAACCCGAACTCAAACCATCTCTATGGCCGCCGCCTGGTGCGCTGCCGATTGGAAAGCTGGACGATACGAGCGTTAGTGTAGAGGTTGAGCTCTCTATTGAGGCGGCGAGGAAGGCTGCGAAGTCGATATGGTGGGTACCTAGGCATTGAGGGGGGTTGTAAATGTTGTATGATAAAGTGAGAAAGACAAAAGGCTAGGAGTTGAAAGCCAGAATTTCGCGTATAGCGAAAGCTTGTTGTTAAGACGACCAAGCAAGTCCGTCGAACCATGGTGAAACCCACCATGAAGAATAGTATAACAACGATATCCATCTTGATAAGCTTACAGCAAGATATCTGTAGTATCCAACTCCCTAACTCTATCCTTGCAAAACCGCAACCTAGCAACATCAGAAACATCACTCCCACCCATCCTAGCCAACAGGTTCCCAGGCTTAAACCTTACCGTGCCCTTCTCACACAGGATCCGAATCTCCTCCCCCGCGATCCGCCGGCTACTTCAGATCCATATAAAGCCGCTCTCTCGTATTAGGCAAGCAGTCTAGTGCAAGTCCCAGAGTAATTGTATTCCACGTAATACATCCTGAGAGCGCAGGGATATTCATGGCGCCATCATCGGGGCATATGAGCGCTAGCCAGGTGTTTCTATTCCGCCATCGCTTCTTCGCTGCCTCCGGGATCTTGGGCGATACGCAATGTCGGAGGTAGGCTACAGGATCGTTTGTTACATGTGAGAATTAGTATTAGTTAGTGAAATGCAGTAAAGGCGGACAATGCGAGAATAGAAGGGCGATTGAATACGTTGTTAAATCAGACAGTTCCCACATTCCCTGCCATGCCTCACAAATATTCATGCTGAAACCGGGTATATCCCTCCACAACCTACTCCACGCCCCTCATTCATAGCATCAAGCAGCCTAGCAAGACAAACGAGATACGGCACCAATGCTGCCAGTGTCTCTTCGTCAGAGAAGCGTTCCGCGGTACTGAGGTGCAGACCGAGATGGTTCTGCCAAGGCATGCCTACGTCGTGCTCGCCGAGTATGATGGATGCGGTTTCTGCGGCGCAGGCTCCAGGCGAGGTTTGCAAAAATAACGGGTTTTCTAGTTTGGTGATGAAGCGGCATTGGGGGGATGAGGGGGGGTAGTGTGCATATGCCTGAGGTGGAGGCGATGCTGTAGAAATCGCATAGTCAGCCTGGGCGTTAGGATTGTTCCGATTGTGTGGTCATATTTGTTGTTTTGTTGTGAAATGATCGCTTGGGGTGTGTGCTGTGTGTATGGGATTTGGGATTTGACACGTGTTGGACAATCTTCTTTTACACGTGTATGGGTAAGTTTATTTCAGCACGCGTAGTTGGGAATACGAGAGTAAGCAAATAGCCGATTAGGATACGTTCGGTCTCTTGTGCATTTCAATTCCTTTATTCCCGATTGGTTGACGGCTATAAAGCTCTCACTAGTCAGGGATCTATCTGGCTTGCGGGGAGGTGTTCTGGTGATCGCGTCTCCAGCTTTCACCCAGGCCCTTACCCCGCAAACGTCGCGTTCCAACTGCTCAATGTGCGCCAACGTATCAGGAGATGAGGATACCCGTCAATTCTTACCTTGTACCTAAGGTCTGCACACGCTCCTTCGTCACCTCAAATACTAACGATAAAACTTCCGGGCGTCTTTTTGCCTGCGCCATAACCCCACGACTCGAATCCCGTACAACCGAGGATCAGCATGAGGCTTAGAGGGGCATGCCGAAGAACGACGCGCTAGCGCTATAATGCTCACATATGCTTCAATTGTCTTGGTAGTACTTTCTTAGTTCCAATGAAGTATTCCTATCGATCTTTCTCTTCACAATGTGGGCTTTTGCGCGAGCTGCATGCCGTCCCCGTTCCAACACTCACATTCCCGTACAACCCTACTTTCGACAGCTAAGGCATCTAGCTTCGGTAAACAGTCTAAACGTCAAGGGTCTAACAGTCATCGACCACCACTACGAGTACGGCGCTAAAACCCCACACTCCTACCATCTATCCAGAAAAATATTCAGCTGACCACCCCGCAGTGCCATTGTCGTCGGAGCAGGAGGAGCAGGCCTCCGCGCCGCAGTAGGACTCACAGAAGCCGGGCTCAAAACCGCATGCGTATCCAAGCTATTTCCTACCCGTTCGCATACCGTCGCAGCTCAGGGTGGCATCAATGCCGCGCTGGGGAACATGACGGAAGATGATTGGCGTTGGCACATGTATGATACTGTCAAAGGCTCGGATTGGCTGGGCGACCAAGATGCGATTCACTATATGACAAGAGAAGCTGTGCCTGCGGTTGTGGAGTTGGAGAATTATGGTATGCCGTTTAGTCGGACGAGTGAGGGCACGATATATCAGAGAGCACTGGGCGGACAGAGTTTGAAGTTTGGTAAGGGAGGCCAGGCGTATAGGACTGCTTGTGCGGCAGATAGGACGGGTAAGTGATGGAGGTTCACGAGATGATTAAGATATAGACTAACTTGTCACGCGACTATCTCAGGGCATGCCATGCTTCATACGCTCTATGGACAAAGCTTAAAAGAAGGAGTGCAGTTTTTTATTGAATGGTTTGCGCTCGACCTTATGATGAGTGAGGGCAAGTGCGTCGGCATCACAGCGATGAATATGGAAGATGGGACATGTCACAGGATGTTTGCTAAGAACACTGTGCTAGCTACTGGAGGTACGTTGTTGTTTTCCCTTTTCCTAGCGTCGGTGATCAATTCAATGGTCTTCCAGAGAACCCCCTTACACCCTGGTTGCTCATGAATCGTTTTACTAACAAACCCCAAAGGCTATGGACGAGCCTACTTCAGCGCAACTAGCGCACACACCAGCACCGGCGACGGCAGCGCAATGGTATCGCGCGCGGGCCTGCCCCTCCAAGACATGGAATTCGTGCAATTCCATCCCTCAGGAATCTACGGCGCAGGCGTAACGTCCCCCTCGCCCAACCCCTTAACCTACCCGTTATCCACTAACAAACGCCCACCAGGTCTTGATAACAGAAGGTGCCCGAGGCGAAGGCGGCTACCTGCTCAACTCGCAAGGCGAGCGCTTCATGGAACGCTACGCGCCCACAGCCAAAGACCTCGCATCCCGCGACGTAGTCAGCCGGAGTATGAATCTTGAGATACTAGAAGGCCGCGGCTGCGGACCCAACAAAGACCACATCCACCTCCAGCTCTCACATTTGCCAAGGGAAGTCATCATGGAACGCCTGCCAGGCATAGCGGAAACAGCTGGCATATTCGCTGGCATCGATATAACGCGCGAGCCTATCCCCGTGCTGCCGACGGTGCATTACTGCATGGGCGGTATCCCAACGAACTACCATGGCCAGGTGTTGAACGTGGATCAGGGAAGTGGCCAAGAGAGTATTGTACAGGGTTTGTATGCAGCAGGCGAAGCGGCATGTGTCAGTGTGCATGGCGCGAATAGATTAGGGGCGAATTCGCTGCTTGATATTGTCGTTTTTGTACGTTTAAATACCGCACCGCACCACACCACACCCTCATCACATGCTCCCAGGGTTCTCTCTACGAGCTGAATTGAACTAATTTTTGCGTCTAGGGCAGAGCAGCAGCCCTCCACATCGCAACGCACAATGCACCATCGAGCCCGCACTCGGCCAGCCCATCAAGCATCGGCCTGGCCTCGATTGAAGAACTAACCTCGTTCCTCTCGTCAAACGGCAACACGCCCACGTCCACGCTCCGCGCCTCAATGCAAACCACCATGCAATCCAGCACAGCCGTATTCCGCACCCACGCCTCCCTCGCGTCGGGAAACACCTCGCTCACCCAAATCGAGCAACTCTTCACCTCCGACCTGCGCGTGACCGATAGGTCGCTAGTCTGGAACAGCGATCTCATCGAGACGCTCGAACTGCGCAATCTTCTCGCAAACGCGGCGCAGACGAGTGCGGCTGCGTTGGCGAGAAGGGAGAGCAGAGGGGCGCATGCACGCGATGACTACAGGGACAGGGATGATGAGAGATGGCTGAAGCATAGTGTTACGTGGCAGGGGGCTACGGGGGAGCAGGTAAATGTGGGGACGAGGGCGGTTGAGATGCGAACGTTGGATGAGGGGGAGGTGGGGAGTGTGGCGCCCATGAAGAGGGCGTATTGAGATGGTGGATAAGATTGAGTTTGCATGAGAGGGAAAGAGAGAAGAATGTATGAGGTTCAGATTGTAAAAAAAACCCATCATTTTAACGCCGTTGCCCCCATCCCCTAGGTGCCGTTATAACATCTGCCCTGGGACTGTCTTTCGTAGCATATCGACTGCTTCACCACAACCCGCTGCCTTTCTCTCCGAAGAAAAAAAAAGGTTTCTCCTTTCTACTCATCATCCCAGCACACTTTGAGCGCTACAGAAAACACGTTAGCAAATACATCCTCACTCATCACATGGAAGGGGAAGGGTCACAAAAGAACTTACCACAGGGAAACGGAAAATACATATCCTGATTCTCCGTCAAATAAGCATGATACACATACTTCTCCTCGGTCCCCTTTGGCTCCAACCTCTTCTCCACCTTGTGGATCTTACCCTGGGGCCCCGGCGCCGGTCTCAAGTTCTTCAAGCGCGCAACCTCCTTCAGCATGGTGGTGAGGATGACCCTTGTCATGGGAAGTCCCAGACACTGGTGCGGGCCGTGACCGAGGTGAACGTACGAGCTAAAAGGCCGCGTGAGGTCGACGGCGTCTGGGTTGGGGAAGATGGTGGGGTCGTGCGAGACAGCGCGAAGATTGACAAAGACGGTGTCGCCGGGTTTGACGGTCGTTGTTTTACCACCAGCTTCTTCGGTGAGTTGCGTTTCCTTTGCGACGGCGCGGATGACGCCTGTTTCGCCGTTGAGACGGCCGCCTTCCATGGTGTAGTGCATCATCGTCTCGAACGCCTCTTCGCTGTCGTCGCGCGCGAGTTTCTGGATCGCGGGCCAGTGCTGTTTGCCCTCGCCAACGAGGTAGTATTCTAGTGTTTGAGAGAAGAGTTGGCCTTGGTTCGATACCATGCCGCCGGCGGTGCCGAGGATGTGGCCCCAGACGAGTTGCTTGGGGTCCATGCCGGTTTCCAAAAGCCGCTTGATCATGTGTGTGCCGTAGCTGCTGAGGGCGGTTTCGTGCGGCCAGATGGCTTGCATGATGCTGGAGAGAATGCCGCTGTTGGCTATGGCTTTGACGTTGGCTTCGACTACGCTGCCGAGGAGTTGGGTTGCTTTGCGTGCTTTGACATGGAGTGGGAAGGAGGATGCGGGGTCTGCGTCGAAGAATATGAGCGCGAAGACTGAGGACATGATTAGGTAAAGTTCGGCTTCGGTGAAGATGCCGTGGGGTCGCTCGTCGGTCTTCAGGGGGAGCATGAAGAGCTCGGAGCAAAAGTGCACGTGGGCTAGGTTGCCGACATCACGGATGATGTCGACTTGGTTGAAGTCGGCAATCTTCGCACCCTTCTCTTTCAGTAGCTCTCGCGTCTTGAGAGTATAGTAGTTGCGCACTTCCTTGTCCCACTCGGAGATGTACAGTGCTTTGCTCATCATTTTCCGAGAAGACGTATTCTTTGGTCCATCACCCGCAAGCATAAAGTCTGCTGCTGCTGGACCCATAATGTATTCCATGGCTTTGCCCCAGACGACTTTGAACGTGGATTGGTCTTTCATAATCTCAGTTGCCAATTTGTACTCCTTGATTAGGTGCGGGTGGGGTGTTGCTGTTGGCTTGGAAAAGTCGTAGAGATGGTCTTTCTTCAGGTCCTTGAGAGCGGTCTGCATGGCCGAGGGTATGGTGAGCGGGTAGTGTGCGTATACACTGTTGTACTTGAAGTGCTGTGGGAAGGCGCGCAGGAAGAGCTTGTAGAATACACATCCATTGTCGATAGCAGTGTCGCTATCAGCAATACGGAAACCCCAGTTGGTCAAGGTGCGGGGGTTGTAGTCGTGGGTGTAGAATCTGTCACCACGAACTAATGCTACAGCGTCTGACAAGACAGCTCGGCTAGTGGTGTATGGGGGGCAGAGACCAGATCCCGGCGCCATAGGTTTCTTCGCGTCCTCGACAACTAGACCGGGGTAGATCTCAACCTTGTCAGGATGGTCGTACAGGTGCTTGAGCTGCTCTTGCGTATACGGGTCGGAAGTAATGTCCTCGAATGTGTTGTGCGGCTCGAGCTTGAAGTACTTCCTGAACTCATTGAGCGAGCCCAAGTTCCAAGATCGTGCTTGCTCGATACCGAGAACTTCGATAGCGCGGAACACTGCAGGGACTCTGTTCGGTCCAAAAGAGTTGGCACAGTCTTCGACACTGGAGGTCAAGATGTCGACAAGACCTTGATCAGGCAATGCACCATTCTCCTGTCTCTCGAGACCGGCGAACTTGCGCTTGATTGGGTCGGGATCTGTCTTCTTATAGACCTCGTTCAAGCGGCCGAGGAACTCGTATTTGCCGACTGTCTTAGGATCGCGTCCCTCACCGAACAACCCCTCCCACATTTCTTGCGTCCACTTCTCGTCGCGGTCAGAAACAGTAGAGTGCCATCGGTATACGAGATTGAACTCCGCCGAGACCTGATTACCAATGCCCATTGGCAGGTCCGGAATATCAGCGCGTGGGTTGAGTTGCCAGTTGCTGTCCGTGCGGTTAAGGTCCAAGATGGTGCGGACGTAATCGATCAGAATGATATTCACGTAGAGACCGCAGGTGATCAAGCGACCAGTCTGGAACAAATCGTTGTCGTACTTTTTCCACGCTGCGTCGTACTTGTCCTTCATCTTCTTGTCAACCTCTACATCGCCAGTCGACTTGGGCACTTCAGCCGAGGGCTTCATGAAGCGGCCTTGCTCATTGATGGCGGCCAGGTTCTCCACGGTATAGTTGTGAAAGCGGTTGAACATGATCAGCAAGGCACCCACACCTGGGGGGAAGAACAGTAACCTTGATTCCGAAAAGCAATCAGGCTTGATTTTTCCATCCACGCCAGTTCTCATCATATCTTGCTCTGTCTGGTTGCTGCCATACAATGGCGCGAGATCAAGATATGAAGATGTCATGGAGATCGAATAATCCTCGTGGCTTGTTCGGAAGCAGTCGTGAATGATGATGGAGGCAAGGTAGAAGAGCATACTAGAGATCCTATTTGGGTGTAGCTCAGCATGCTTCCTCGTCATAACGCTGTCGAATACGACTCCAGGGTCTGGGCGAGCGGGAGTCTGCATAGTGGACGGCTTCACCGTCCTGGCATATGGGGTTCCAGCTGCGCCTATTTGGGGGTTCATGAGGCTGTTGTTAGAGCCATCAGCGGCTCGATATTGGTACTTTCCTCCCAGGTACGACTGTGGCGGATGTTCCAAATCATTCCACAACTGCGTCAGGAATGTACCAGTGACTTTTTCCCGTGTTTTCGACCCATCGGGCAGTGCCGAAGCGGTCCGGATCAGACCCTCCATGAGATAGGTCTTGTCGTCGGTATAACCACCCAACATCTTCTCCTTCTGGATCTCCAACAGCGATTGGATGTTCTCAATTCCGAGGTGAGACATGTCTCGAAGACCGCCTTCGATCTTCTTATAGAGGCTGGCTTTTTCTTCCGGTGCGATCTTGGAACCATCGCCCGTTCGATCTGGGACTGGGGCTGTAGCAGCTCCAATCAGAGAAGCAGCGGCGCTGAATGAAGCACCAATAGTGTTTCGTAGGGTACTGAGCTCGGATGGATCAGCTGGTTTTGGTGGTTCGACCCCAGTGCGGGTGTCGACATGAGCATCCCATGCCGCTTTGGCCTCTGCAGTGGCGTTGGACATGATGTGTTATGTGCTGTAGGCTTCGATTAGAAAATTCCTTAGTAATGGCGATGCTATGTTGGTATATAGGGAAGGATGGTGATGTGCTTGGCGAATTACAACATAGGAATCTCTTGGGTCAGGTAAAACGTGGTAGGTCGCGGCTTGGATCGGAAAGGACAAGAGAAATAGAGGAGATGTGGGAGATGAATGTGATAATTAGAGGTAATGGTGCAGCAAGACTTACAATTGTCTAAAGATGTTGCAGTAGAGACTTCTCGTGTCGGTGGAGTCGAATGTGTAGCCGCTGCTCGTACTATATCTCTAGCCGAGGTCGAACGCGTACTGCAGGAAAGGAGCAAGAATGAAGATAATAAATTTGGCTGCGACGCTCAAGCCTTGTTGATATGGTAGTACTTAAGCAGGGGCAGGAGCAGCCGTCGTAGCAGCAGCAGCAGCAGCCAAAAGCCAAAAGCAACGAGGGGTATCTGCGCGACGAGAGGTAGTAATGACCAAAAAACACGATTTGCGTTCACGGTGGCTTTTTGAGAGACGATCCGTCCCGCCCGGCTTCCAGCCAGCTTCCTCTTATATATAGGGCCTCGTAGGGTCCTTCTCCGTGTTGCCTGCCCATGACTGCGGCTGAATGTGTGGTCCCCTCTTAGTTCTTACCGCAATGGTCCACACACTCCAACGTCCAAACCATACATCAGCTTCCATCGCGCCGTCAGGGCTGGGCTGAACGCCATGCCGCGGACTGCATCCCAGATAGGGCCAATGGCCAATGAGGACGGCGATATTAGCAGTTTGGCAGATCGGGGTCGTCGGGGCTAGTCTGATACGGGACGTGGCTGACCGCCGATGCGTGGTGCAGATTGGTGTGCGCTGCCTCACGGACGGCCCATGCGAGCTTCGCAAACGTCGGTCTGCCTTATGGCTAGGCAGGTTGTAGGCAACAAGGAGGACTTTTCTTAGCCTTGTCTCCAGCCTCACTTCAATTGGCATCACCGGTGACCATTTCCACACACACACACACATAATGGGCGGGAATAATTATATAGCGTAGGAGACAATGACCTGTTCCCGCGCTTATGCAGGGCAGGGTTTTGTTCGGTCGGCCTTCCCGGGCGAGGTGGGAGGTGCCGCCGCGAAGCAGATCAAGCATACCTCGATGGGAAAAAAGCAAATATGGGCATTACGACATGATCGTGCGATGATGTTACAATGGGATCGCAGGTTTATGTGAGGTTGTATTGGTTTGGCTACAGTACAGTTGACCCGCCACACTGGTTGCCCACACTCCATGTATGTAGTAGTAGACATGTACAATATACAGACCCCAGACATCACTGGCGCGATCATGCATTGCCTAGGACATCGAGACTTTCAAATACAGTTGTCTGCGGACATGTTGCCGTTCTGAGTTCGGTGGGGGGATTTGTATTGGCGGCCTCCACCTTGATCGTCGAGCGCCTCGCAATAGTCCAGGCGAAGCCCCACGTAGTCCGTACGCAGTATGCAGCCTTGCCTATATTATGCTTTCGTGCAGCCCGTCATATGCTGTGCCACCCCCTGCACACTTGCACCTGCCAATTTCGCCAGATCTACGATTTCCAGCCAGGTCGCGTGATGCACCATTTACCAGATGCCCGGCAGAATGGCGTACCTCTTGCGCTTGTACTTGTCACCAAACTCTTTGCGATACCTCTTCTCCTTCTTCCAGGCCCACACACCCATCTGTCCGACAGCCACGATGATGAAGATGACGGTGCTCAAGCTGAAGTTGACCAGAGCCACCCCGATCCAGGCAATAGCCTCGAACATGTAGTTGGGGCATGTTACTAGGTTGAATCCCAGTCCCTGGGGAATGCCACGTTCGGTGCTGCCGGGACGACGTAGGTTCTTCAGGGTAACATGTGTACTGTAGTTGCACATCTCGCCGATTGCAAAGAGAGCGACGCCGAGATAAGTGAGGAGGGGGTTCGAAGGCTTAGCTGCCGGGCTATTGGGGCCATAACTCCAATATGCGAGGTTCAAGCCTGAAAGTAGCCAGTAGTAGCCGCTGTTCTTGTAGATGTTCATGATGGGCATGGTAGCCGACGAGAAGCGGTGCACGAAGAGTGTCTCGAACTCGCGCTTCGCGAAGTGAATGACGCACATCAGGAACGTGAGCTTCTGAAGCTGGGAAGGAGGTGCAGAGGTGCCGTAGATGAGAGGACGGCCGAAGTAGATGAGCGGATGGATCAGGAGGGGCCCAAGGTATTCGACAATGAAGACGGTTCGCCACGATATCTGGGGCCCTGGATAATGGTTAGCTATGCGCCTGCAACGACCGAGTGTATTGCGTACCCAGGTCCTTGACATCGACGGCGCTCTTGTTCCTGAGGCCTGTGTCATGGACTGTCACGTCCTTTACATTGTTGATTGGCGAGCCATCGCTACCCTTTGTAACCCTCAGGCGATGAATTGAGAACCTGGAGGCTTTTGCAATCTCCTCAAAGATGGCAGAGGCAGAGGCATCGGCGCTGACAGTGATGGTCTCAGGGAGATTCTTGATCGGGCGGCCTAACGAGGGGTCAGTCTGCCTGCGATTGAGACGCGGGAAACATGAGTGTTGACCGCCTGCTTTTCTAATTACATACCTCGAGGGCGCACGACGAGTGTGAGGGGCGACGCCGACATAGTTCCGTGCTGGGTCGATGTTTGTGTCGTGCGTGGGAACTTTTGGGCACATTTGGCTGCCGGGAGCGGCCCCGGGCCAGCCTCGGTAGGCCGTGGAAGCTAAGCCCTAAAGAACCATCATGCCCACGCTGCACCGGAGGGTGACAAGGTACCCAGTATTGTGCAAGTATTAACCACAGCATAGGGTGGGGGGCACGGCCCATGAATTCCAAAGTCGCAATTTGGTGCCAATCCTTCTTCTCGTGTCATAAACGTCGTATAGATTATCTGATTGCTCATCTCGGTCGTATCATGGAAAGTAAACAGCAAATCCACCCCTGCAACAAGAGACCTTCAACCCAGCTGAATGACTATCTGCCATGCAACTTCGGGGCCCATACACGCCACCATCTCGCCAATAATGCCCTTGATCGAACGAGGGTGCCTCAGATCACTGCCGTCCCATGAAACCAGATCCTGTAAAGTTGTCAGCACCACGCACATTACTCAAGGCTCATGGGCGTACCTGGAGCTCGGCCATTCTACCACCCACTCGGATAGGCATCGTAGCAAGATCAAGCTTCTCTTCAATCTCTTCGGCCGTCATCAGCCCCGGAACCTTTAGATCGAAAAGCGACGTTCCTTCCGAGACTGCTTCTCCAGCTTCGGCAGCTGTTGGGAAGGGATAGTCCGAGTAGTCGTCTTGCTCTGTGGCATCCGCATCTCCACCCTGCTCTTCCTTTGCCTCCCTCTCTTTTTGCCTACGCCGCTCCCTTGACATGGACACGTATGTCTTCTTATCCAACAGACTACGGAACTCATCATCCAACGGGTGCCATTCGTAAGACTCTGGGTCCAGTACATGTTGGGTTTTGTAGTCGCCTTTGTACTTCATCTTGACACACGAGTGAATGTAGTAGCCCATGTAATAGTACTGGTAGCCACCCTCGAGCGTGAGCGCTGTCTCGCGCAGCGCACTCAACTTCCCGAACTGCCACTTTTCAAAATCGGAATGGTATAGCATGTACACGCCACTCACGCAATGAGGAAGGAGATCCAAGATTCCCATTGCGATCAGTCGTCCATCTAGTCTGTAGCACTGGTGGTAAGAGCCCAAAAGTTGTTCTTTGCCGTCGACTGTCCTCGACGTTTGCTTTAGCGGAGACTCGCACAAGAACCGCTTGAACCCTGACTGGGATATCTCGCTAGGCTTCTCTTTGTGCACATTCTGTTGGTAGTTCTTGAACAGCTCGTACTTTTCTGCGGTGAATGCCGCCGGTTCGAGTGTCACCTCGAAGCGATGTGCAGGTTCCGGCGGGCGTTTGAGATTCTGTAGCTCTGCCTTGTGTACCTCTCGAGTGAGATCAAAGGTGTTCTTCAGCCGAGCCTTCTCCCTAGCGATCATCAGCCTAGTCCGAAAGGTGCGATTCTGTGCACACACACTCTTTCGATAGCGGGTAGAGTCTAGAAGCCTCTTTCATGTACGACTCGCCTAGCACATGGTCATTCCAATGGTTGACCGCCTTCCTCTGGTCTTTAGAGGGCTTGAAGGAAGATGCGGGTAGACTAGGCTGCGATCAGCGTTTGTAGGCTCAACATCAAGATGGTGCCCACCGTATCGTATAGTGCGGACAGCAGTGTCGTAGTACGTCTGGCTTATAGAAGATGGTGCCAGATCTAGAGGCCGGTGTCAGCTGTTGTTGTGGGGGTAGCGCTGGAGCGCAAGAAGCTTGTCACCATGTGCCATGCATGGGTGGATCATCTACCTTCTCCAACCGCGGTCCACAAGAATCTGGTAGACATCAACGGTCAAGCTTTTGGAGGAAAAGTAGTAGCTCGCTCCTAATTGAGTAAGGTCAGTCGGGACTTTCGGGCTAGAACCTCACCCCGGCTTCTCCCGCTCGGGGGTGTGGTGATGAAACACAATGAGCATGCGAGCATCGAGTAGGCATGGTGATGCTAATTTGAAGGATGTCAATCTCCCCCAGCGTATGCGCGTTGCATAGACAAAATTACATGGGGGGGAAAGGGGCGTGAACAGACAGGGGTGTGGTTCAGGGAGAAGAAGTGCTTGCAGCGCGGGGGCCCTGCACGCGAAGGTGTGTAACCTTAACGGAACATCAAACACGGGCGGAGAAAGGGCCGGCTGCGATGTTGGTGCACGCGTGACGGACCAAAGCTGGCTGAATGGGGAAGACTATGGGAATATCCACGTACGAGAATTGGCAGTTCTACGGCCATTCGATGCGTCTTTGCAGTATCCGCACGACTCGCTGCTGTAGCCTAGGAAACGAAGGTCAACAGCTCGTTCGTGTGCAGGGCCGGGAAATGCGACGCCCGCCGTGCTGGGAGGGGCTCAGCGAGGCCCAGCATCCAGCCAGACAGGCACGAGCCGGATCCCTGGGAAATGGTTGGAGCAAAACATACCGAAAGGCGTCACACTGGACTGCATGAGGGCAGCATAAGCGTGGGAGCTGGTGGGGGTGGTCCGAGGCGGAATCGAGCGCTGTCGCAATGAGCGTTGGCGAAGCAGTGGCGGCGGCGGCGGCGGCGAGCGAGGGCGGCGGGCAGGGTAGACTGAACAATGGCAGCCGTTTGCACGCCCGCTTGACTTGTTAGCACGCAGGCAGCAGGGCTCTTCTGGCGGATGGTGTCGGTGTGGGCGGCCAGTCAGACGGTGGGTAGTAGAGTCGATGTCCTGGCGGAGAAGGACGATGGCGGGGTCGGCACAGCACACACACACACAGGCAAACACGCACGATGCTACAGCCGAAAGGGTCTTGCTTGTCTCACGGCGCTGGGCCGGGGGCTCCAGGAAGTCCCATCAGCGCCTACACGGGGGCAATTGCACGTTTTCTAGTGGGCAGCGCGCCGTCTCGATGCCTGTACGTCATCCTCAGGACAGGCAAGTCGCAAAAGGCTGCAGGCGACGGCGCGCTGGTCTCGCGTGCCCCGCCGGCGTCGCATGCACAGCAAGTCGAGGGTAAGCGGCGACGGTAAGCAGGCTGTATCTGGGCCCCCGGGCAGGATAAATCCATGCCCTCTCAGCCGTCAGGGCTTGGAGAGCACTGGGTCTAATTGCAGTTTTGTGCAGGACCTGGCAGGGCCCCGGACAAAGCTCCTCTTGCAGGCCGGCCTTGGCGACAGGCGTGACGCTCCGCGAGCCCTTAGTTTCCCACGTAAAAAGTCCCTGACCCGAACCACCTACTAAAACATCCATCCACCATGCCGAACTTCTTTGCTGCTCGCAGGCTCCTTCAACATCCTCAGCCCCGTCACCCGCGGGACTGAGCCTTGCTCAGCCCTTCTTGCCCTGTAACCCTACCATCCCCCTTCACACTTGAATTACCACCTGCTGCCATTGCGAAGAAGCCACACTCGCTATTTGCTCGGCTTCATTTCACCGCCTGGCTCGCCTCTGCTCGTACGACCGACCTACTGCTTCCCGTCGTGCCGCCGTCGTGTCGAGCGAGTCGCATACAAGCGGTGCCGCCCCTTTCCCCCCTGTACTCTCCCTTTGAGATACACCTGCGACGAACAACATGGCTGCTACCCAACAGCTGTCGATGCAGTCGCGCACTGGTCGCGTGAATCAACGTAAGTCTGCTCATGAGACTCCCTCCCACAATTACACCTTTTCCTCCCCGGATCATCATCCAACCCCGATTCATCGTTTTCGCCGCCTCCTATCCATTTCCCCCGGCTGATTGGCGGTAGGCTACGGCTCCCAAGGCGAGCGCCTAGTCGCCGGCGTTGTTCCGCTGTCCGCCGACAAATACTACGTGCTCCTAATCCAGTCCACAAAGCGCAGTGGCTGGGTGCTCCCCAAAGGCGGCTGGGAGACGGATGAAGCGACGGCCCAAGACGCCGCGAAACGCGAGGCCTGGGAAGAGGCTGGCATAATATGTAAAATCAACTATGACCTCGGCCTCATCCCTGAGAAGCGGAGAACCGATCAACTCACCTCGCAGGCCCCCAAGGCCTCGTACCATTTCTTCGAGGCGACCGTCGAGAAACAAGAGGCCCAGTGGCCGGAGCAGCACAAGCGGAATCGGAATTGGTTCAGTTACACCCAAGCGCGACAGGCCTTGGCGGAACGACCGGAACTGCTCGATGCCCTGGACCGGTGTACCATGCATCGATCATAGCCCGTGTCGCACGCACACACATGCACCAGGAAAACGAATCTCGAGCGCAACAGCTCGGGACCGGCCGTGGGCGGGATATCCTTCTCTTCCTCTCTCATCTAATACTGCATCAACAACGGGATTTTCAAAAGCTTTTTTTTGGGGTGGTTTACTATAGAACATGTGGCACTATGTTGTCTGCTTCTTCTGATTCTTCTACATTTGGCGTTGTGGCAGCTTCTCTTCGACAGGTAGAATGATGCATCTGTTAGCTTACTCTTGTACGCAAGAGTTATAAGCTGAGAGCCCAGGCCCAGGCTCACACAAATAATGCATTTGGCATCGCCAAGCGGAAAAAAAAACCACTCCCTCTCAACTATTGGTGCGGTTCCTTTCGTTTGATACTGCTTCGCTTGAAAAAGCAATATTGCTCTTATCGGCCATCATAGCCTTGCACTTGCATATACGGCACCGACTAACTCATCGCTGAGACATACGACACTGCACTCGGACACGGAAGCCGTCCAAAATGCGTCCATCAAGTCGTGACCGCCCACTACCAGTATATGAGAGCCCAGCCTTTCCTTGGGATGATCTTGTCAGAAATAGGCGGCTCTACTACCTATCGCACAGACTTTCCATGCTTTCAATGTCACACATGTCGCCCTGCAGTACTTGTAAGCATCACTCACGGGTTGGCTATTACTGAAAGTGAAAGATTGCCAAGCCACATTTCGATATGAACATTTTCCCAATGCTTCGACTAGCGAAAAGAGACGCTTACTATCTGTTATCGTAAAAGGAAAAAAGAAACAGATACCGCAAGCTTCGGCACAAACTACCTTGAGACTTTGCTGTACATCCTTGACCGCAGCCAGAACAAAGAGGAAGTTTTACTGTATACCGTGTTCCGCCCCAGCGCTGAAAATTACCGTGTAGTTTGTAAAAGGTGTCCTTGGCGCTGTCCTTTCTCTCTTTCTCTCACACACACACACAAGCCAACATCTTCCGGACATATCCACTCGACATTCACTGAAAATCTTCCTCTCAGAACCATGACTGGGGGGAGGCAATGCGTGCCGAGGTGACGGAATCGCTCGGATTAGGCTGTTGAACAGCGTCTTGGAAGTTTCGAGGTGTTGGTGAGGTCTGCCCCACGACCAGGAAGGTATGACTGCGTCGTTTTTCGGCTCCGAAAATCTCTTCGTGAGCATCCGTAACGTTGGTGGCGTGGGAAGGGAGAACACCCACTCTTGGAGATTTTGGGTCACTTTTTATCTTGTGTGCAGGGCGTAAACAGCATCGCTCAATGCTACCGGCCGTTGCTCCTTGGAACGGTCCACGTGGCTGGCCATGTACATTGTACATGCGACTCCCCTTGACGGTCTTTTGTAATTGCGTCTGGATGACCTGAAATTAGGTGATCAAGTCCTCCCGATAAAAGTCGGCCATGCCCTCCTTGGTGACTTTCCGAAGCTGTGCACCCGCACGACCCAATTCGCCACCGGCTTTGGTGGCCTGCTCCAACCCTGCCACGATTGCAGCTTCGGCGCGGTCGTGGAACACTCTCTGTCGATCTTCGCGATCCTCATACATTTCTGCTTCTTCGTCTCGAGCAGCACCGAACAGGTTGAGATGTGCGTAGACATTGGACCGTTCCGACAGCATATGATGACGGGTGTGCCAAAGCGGGAAATCGCTGTCGCTGTCGCTAGTGTCGCCGGGAGTTACTGGTTGGGGGGCGTGACAAAGTCCAGTGCGGAGGAACGACGTCAAGGCGCTCATCTGCTTCACTTGCATCTTTGAATCCGTTTTGCCGTATGACTTTGCACTGGACCACTTGCTTGATGCCTCGCTTTGCCACCCAAGTAGGCTGAGGAAGCATTTCAGCATCTTCACCCAACCTCCAGCGCAACTGACAACTTCGTCGCCTGCTACTTGGAGCAACCACTCCAGCACTTCGAGACCAAAGAAACGTATCTCGGTTGCTATATGCGTCATTGCGGCTCTCGTGTGAAGCAGTAGTTGGTCTGCATGACCGGCGATATCAATTGGTGGTAGATTTTGCAAAAGCTTGAGCAGCTGCTGGCGGACGCTCTTCGTACCATCTAGAATCAAGCGCTGTACTGCGGGAATGATGACAGATGACGGCTGCGGCAATGGGACTGTAGGTGGGTTGTTGATGATTGCCGAGGTTAGGAAAGCCAGAGACTCTTTGCGCTGTGAATCTGACTTGTGGTTCAGTAGGCCTAGATGGTGCGCACATTGCGCCTCCAAAGTGGGCGCGCTGGTAGAGAGAGCTTGTTGTTTCAATGCGATTGCTGTGTTTTTTTTTTTGTTAATTGTTTGCACAGTATATCTGTGGTTGTGCATCTTACATTTGGCGCGGAAGCTTGTATCCGTTGTGTTCGCAGCTTTGGGTCTTGCCTTTCCAACCTTCAATTTGGGTTTCTACCATGTGTTAACTCTTAGTTTGTTAGAAACATCTATGCTGCTTCGTCTGTACCTGAAAGTCCTTCTTCTTATTCTCCTTCTTTTTCTTTGAGCTTGCAGTCATGATGGCGTTCGATTTGACTTCTTCGATGTGTTAGGACTAACACGACGCGTGCCAAGTTATTAGAAATGAAAAGCTGTGTTTTCGACGTCGACGATGGGGAAGTCGACGCGCTTCGATGCTGATGGCAGGAAAATTGAGGATCTACAGATGCCGCTAGTTCCAAAGAAGCCTAAGAGGTGACGTCTTGGCAGGGTCCAGCTGCGGCCATGTCTGCCGATGTCATTGGCAATATGCGAACAGCGACTGCATCTTCTACCCCACCTTCTTGTACTGTTTCACTCGACATGGCCCAAAACGCTGTATGTAATTCCGGTTGTAATTTGAGCTTACAATTGACTAATTCGTGTTTTAGCCCGACGAGACCCTTTCGCTGCTCACTCGCTTGAGCCAAAAGCCGGGCGTTCAGAGCACCCTCATACTGTCGCGCGAAAATGGCACCATAATACGTACCTCCGGCCTCATCTCGAACAGCTCCTCCGCAAATCCAAACAGCACTCTGCCGGCTTCTGGTGAAGCTGCGCCTGAGAATTACGCGAACGGCAGGAAAGAAAGCGGGATACATAGTGCGGAGGATGTTGCAAGCTCCGTCTGGTCGTTCTTGACTGCGGCTGGGAGTCTTGTAGACGAACTGGACAAGGAGGATGAGGTGAAGCTTCTGCGGTTACGAACGAAGAAGAACGAGCTGGTTATAGTACCTGGTATGACCTTCACACGCAAGACTCTGGAACGTACACTAATCTATCATCAGATCCAAACTTCATTCTCGTCGCTATACACGATACCCCACCAGCCTAAGGCGTGCACCGAATTCACTGCATATTTGCTTAAAAATTCCCGCAAGCGTTACGATACCCGACTATGTTGAATAGAGCAATGGACTGAGTCACCAATGATGCTCGGTAATGTCGACCTTATTGACATCAACACCATCCCTGAACCATCGCGCTGCAGACGTTAGTTGGAGCTATCCCGGATTCGCTACGTGAGGTCTCACCAGCTTCATCGATCTCGACATCATTGCCGCTCATCTGCCGCTTGCGCATCTTTCCATCGTCGGCGAAGGTCCAGTCTTCGAGACCATAGCAGCGCTTCCATTTCAGACCATCGTGGGCGTCTTGGTACTCATACCAAAATTGGACAGCGATCTTGTTTTCTGTAAAAGCGAACAGCTCCTTGCGCAGCCGATAGCTCTTCTCTTTTTCCCATTTCTTCGTCAAGAAGTCCTCAATAGCTGCTGTACCAGCGAGGAAAGATGACCGGTTGCGCCAGATACTGTCGGGGGTATAGGCTTGCGCGATCGTCTTGGGATCCCTGCCGAGATCAGATTGAGCAAATGTGTCAGGAAGTAAAGTATATACTGGGCATTCCATAAATCTTGCGCCTTCTTGACTTTGGCACGGGCGGCTTCTTCAGTGAATGGTGGCGTAAGAGACATTTTTTTGGGAGAAACCAGCTAGTCAACTATAGACCTCGATTTGATACTGCAATGCACATGTCGTGATAAGCTAATACGGCAGCAGCTCAGCCTATTCATGTACTTGCGAATGCCGCTTCCTGCCCCTCTACATCGGCACATCGGCATAGTCTGACATGAGTGAGCCCGGAGATGCAGAAACCTACCTCAGCCCTATCTTACACACTACTATGGCACTATCGCTTCGTTTTCTCTACTGACCCCATTTGCACTCGTATACTGAAAGTGGTACTGCCATTGCTGCCGCTGCTTTGATGCGCTTCCGCCGCTTCCCACGGCCCCCGCAATCGACCCCGATATCGATAAGGGAAGTGAAGCTTCTCGAACAGCAAAGTAGCCACCGATGCCCCTCCGAAAGCTGCTGTGTCCACGCAAGCAAGCCCCCCCCCCCCCTCCCATATGAAATACGCTCAGTAAAGATCAAAAGATCCAAACCACAAGCAGGAGGGATCTCGAGACGAGCGCGGAAAAAGTAAATGGCCAATTCCGCTTTTTCCTCTTGCTGGAAGGCGTGCTTATCTTGCCAACTCCAGACATGGATGGCATCATCCGACGACGGCTTGGTTAGCCCCGACATTCAGGTACCCGCCGCTCATAGGTCCAATGTATTTGTCAAACAAAGTGCCCGTCACGCTCGCACGGTCGCACCGAGCAAGAGGTGTGATGTGTTGTTTTGGGGCGATGCCTCGGCCGGGCTCAGTCCGAGAAAAGCAGCCCCACTATGATCTCGAAGCTCGAAGCTTGGGAAGCAGGGCAAGAGGTAGCTGGTAGGTCGGCGACAAAACGGTGGGAAGCTTGTGTGCCCCTCCATGGAAACCAGATAAACTTCTGGGTCGGTACTCTGTTCCTCTTCTTTTTTCTTCTTCTTCTTCTTCTTTCTTCTCATCCTTCAATTGAACAACATACACACTTCTCTCCATCTACAACAGTCTACACTCTACAACTTTCACCTTTCTAAATAATCAACCTCCATCACATCTAATCAACAATGGCACCTCTGCAAGTCGGCGACAAGCTCCCCGAGGGCGTCAAGTTCGAGTAAGTTCCACGCCTTGCTTTGCACCACTGCATCCATCACCACATATCCTCAATCTCTCAGGACTTGCAATTGCTAACAATAATCCCTCTTGTACAGATGGGCTCCCATCACCGACAGCGACCCCACCCTCTGCGGCCGTCCCCAAGAGTACGACGCCAGCAAAGAATGGGCCGACAAGAAGGTCGTTCTCTTCTCGGTGCCCGGCGCCTTCACACCAGGCTGCCAGGCATACCACCTTCCCCCTTACATTTCCAAGGCCAAGGAGTTCAAGGACAAGGGCGTTGATGTCATCGCGACGATTGCGTCAAACGACGCTTGGGTCATGAATGCTTGGGGCAAGGTCAACGGTGTCAAGGGTGACGAGGTGCTTTTCTTGAGCGACACCAAGACTTTCTTCAGCAAGGAGCACGGCTGGCAGGCGGGCATGGGCGACCGCAACGGTCGCTGGGCTATGGTGTTTGACCACGGCAAGGTCATCTATGCTGAGAACGAGAAGAGCCCGGGTGAGGTTTCGGTCTCTGGTGCCGATGCCGTCCTGGCCAAGTTGTAGGCGCTCACAGCGTCTTTGGATTGGGGCTGCAGAGTAAACCCATCTGGCCAATATCCTATAGATGAATGAAGAAATGAAGAACAAGTCACCAGATCAGGTCCACTGTGTGTGATGCCTGCTCGTCGTCAGTCGGCCAAAGGGCGGCTCGCGGCATGCTTTGTGAGCATGTTCGAAAGGTCGTTGGTATGCAAGTGCGGCAAAGTGATTTCGAAGTTCATGTTTGTATTCATTGCTGGTCGAATGCTCAGCCTAGATTGCACCCTTTTCCACGCCCACGCTTGCTTGCCAACTCACGGGCCCGGGCCTCGACAATGGACCGTCCCGTATAGCTGCTTTGTGTTCCGATGTCGTAATGTCGCTATATATACAAACGCTGTCCTCGTGTACTTAATCAAACTAGACGGCTGTTAGCTTTTCTGTACGTGGCCAGGTGGGGATGACAACGTACTGGAGTAAGGAAAGATTCGGCCACGAAACGTGCTCTTGCGTTCAACTGCCAATGCGTTAGCCCTCGTGTACCACAGGACAGCTCGGCTACCTTACAAAGAGCTTCATCTCTGAGATTTCCTTGTCGACCTCCTCCATGAACTGAATGATAAAGTCGACAAGCTTGTGCTTGAGCATCTCCTCGGTGTGGAAGTTGGTGATAAGGAACGAAATGTCGTAGCCCTTGACAGGCTTCCTCCGCAGGATGTAGAACGACTCGGCTCTTTGGGTCAGGAAGCGGGTGAACTTGTGGACCAGAATGTGCTCAATCTCATCTGCCTGCTTGATCTTGATGCTTATTCGTACACTGTTGATACTGGGCTCGATGTATACGCGTTCATTCTCGTTTCTCGATACGGTGAGCGGGTTCAGGATGACTTCCGGGGAGCTCGCAGCTTCGATTTCGGGGACATTGTGGCGTTCCGAGGCTTGCGAGGCAAAGTTGGAGAGGGACAGGGCGGCCGTGAGAGACGAGCGCACGCACTGCAGGTAAGGGCGGAGTGATTGGGACTGCGTACATCAGCACGTGCAAGCAAGGGGGCTTCATGAAGCACAGGAGAGCATACCATGGTGGGTAGAGCTCGAGACCAGCTCTATGGTCGGGTGTCAGGGCTGCTGTCGGGGGAGAGCGGGCTATGACATGCCAGTATGGAGTTGGCGGTGCCTGCAGGTGGTCGCTAGTGGGGTTAGAGCTCCGGGCTGCGGCTGAGCTTGGCGCGGCCTGGCTTCCTCATGTTTCGGCCGTCGACCACTACCTTTTGCCCCACGAAGACAGTATAAGTACTCGCTCGCCTCCTCTCCCCCAGGGCCCTCTATACACTATCCACAGTATAGTTGAGTATTCACCATGGCGTCTATACCAGGTACGCGCCACTCCCCACGCGCCACTGCAGCCTTTCGGTACTGACTTGCATGTTTGTAGTAATTGTAAAGCACCAGGGCAAGAAGCACGAGGTTGAAGTGGACACCACATCCACCGGCGAGACGTTCAAGTACCAGCTCTTTTCCATCACCGGCGTCGAGCCCGAGCGCCAGAAAGTCATCGTCAAGGGCGGTCAACTCAAGGATGACGCCGACATGTCCAAATTGGGCCTCAAGCCCAACCAGACGCTCATGATGATGGGCACCCCCTCGGGCGCTGGCAACGTCATCGAGAAGCCCAAGGTGCCTACCAAGTTCCTTGAGGATATGGATGAGGCAGAGGCCGCGCAGCTGGAAGGCGCCACTCCCGCCGGCCTGCAGAACTTGGGCAACACGTGCTACATGAACTCCACGCTACAGACGCTCAGGTCTATCCCCGAACTTCAGGAAGAGCTCCTGCGGTACTCTTCTAGGTATGCGTTCTCCTTGTCACGCACCTACAATCTACTGACTGCGCACAGCAACGCCGCCGAATCCTCGGGCTTCGCACAGCAGCTCAGCCAGTTCGGCCTCGGTGGCCTAGGTGCCTCGTCCGATCTGACAGGCTCCCTCCGCGACCTTTTCAAGCAAATGTCCGAGACCCAGCAAGGATTCCCTCCGCTCATGTTCCTCAACGCTCTCCGAACCGCATTCCCACAATTCGCCCAAAAGTCAAAGGACGGCCATGGCTACGCACAGCAAGACGCCGAAGAAGCTTGGTCACAGATTGTGTCGCAACTGCGACAGAATCTGAAGATCAACGACAAGGATTCGTCCGATGCAGACAAGCAGGCAATGTCTTGGATCGACAAGTACATGGCGGGCAAGTTCCAGTCGGTCATGGAGTGCGACGAGCCTGCGGCCAAAGAAGGCGGCGAGGAGCCGGTCCACAGCGAAGACCTCTTCTTCAAGCTCAACTGCCACATCAACGTCGAGACCAATCATCTCAGGGAAGGCCTGGCCGCTGGCCTGAAGGAGCAGATCGAGAAGCGATCGGAAGTTCTGGGACGAAACGCCATGTACACGAAGACGTCCAAAATCGCACGCCTGCCAAAGCATCTTCCCATTCACTTTGTGCGCTTCGACTGGCGGCGAGACACCAACAAAAAAGCCAAGATCATGCGCAAGGTCACTTTCCCGGAAGAGTTGGACGCCTTGGAGTTTTGCACCGACGACCTGAGGAAGGTTCTGGTCCCTGTACGCGACAAGATTCGTGACGTCCGCAAGGAAGAGGAGGATGACGAGCGCGCCCGCAAGCGACAGAAGCGCATGAGGGCCGGTGAAGAGAACGACAGCGACCCTCTGGCGCCCAAGGAACCCCTACAAAAGAAAAAGGAGGCTGCACAAAAGAAGGAGGATGCCAACAAGCCCGAAGACACCAAGATGGAGGAGGTCGAGTACAAGACGGACGCCCAGATTGAGGCCGAGCGTGCAGCATCGATTAAGGCGGCCAAGAAGGAGCTTCTCGCGCTTGTGGACCCCAAGATGGCTGCTGATGACGGAGCAAACCAGACCGGGTTATACGAGCTGAGGGGTGTCATCACTCATCAAGGCGCCAGTGCTGACAGCGGTCACTACACGTCCTTCGTCAAGAAGCAGGGCGCCAAGGACCCAAACACGGGCAAGCGGAAGGAGGAAGACGGCAAGTGGTGGTGGTTCAATGACGAGAAGGTTTCCGAGGTCGATGCTGAGAGGATACAAACTCTGTCTGGTGGAGGTACGTATTCTTGCCTCTTGACTATCTTCAGTGACTGACATTCCTCTAGGTCAAAGCCATTCGGCCCTTATCCTCCTCTACCGCGCCGTTCCTCTGCCTACCGTTGACGAGGACGTATCTATGGGTGAGGCGTAGAATGGCCTCAACCGTTCTCCTGTAAATGGTCGTCCGAGATATCGGTTTATCCTGCCGAAGTAGAAGCATCCTGGATGAACCATACGGCTGGCATTGGCATCAACCTAGGTGGCAATTGAGAAAGCGATACTCTTGACAGCATGCGTAATGATGGCACGAATTCTAGACTTGCATTAATAGACACGTTATCTGGTCCGCCAAGTGTGCTCGTTCCCGTCTTCATCCTCACTTTCACTCCGCGTCGTGGAAGCGGGTCAAAAGGTGCTGCCAAGGCTCGTCGCGCTCCCAACAACCAACCTCGGTGCCTCTGCAAGCTCATGATAGCTAACTTGATTGCCCTTCAAGCTTCGTTACTCGCAATAAATGCTGTAGTTGTCTCGCTGTTTCGCCACACCCATACAGTCTTTCCTTGCATGTATTAGCCATCACCCTCATGTTTTACAGTCACGAAAGTAAGCTCCACTCCAGGCATCCAGTGCTTGATAGCTGGGCTAACTCTCACAGTCCTCACGTCGAGCAAATACGGCGTGGCAACCGTGTGGTATGTTGGGAAGGTGGTCAGGTGCCCCTTCCTCCCACTGACAGAGGCGCCAGGCTGGTTGCTACATTAGGTTCCAAGTCGAGCTTGAAGCGCATCAACCGCAAGCAGATTCTCGATGTCGATGTTTCCAGAGCATGCCAGACTATTGTAGATCCGGTAGCGCCCATGGCATTGCGCCTGCAAAGCAACTTGTTGCAAGTCTCCTGCATCCAGACACCTGGAGGACATGGCTGATGCGTACAGGTACGGTGTTTCGCGTGTATACCTCCAGCAATGTGGATATGTCCTCGCAGACGCACAGAATGCGCAAATCGCACTGCGGTCAATGTTGCGAACAGTACAGGACGCAGCACTCGATGCGGATGCTGGCAAAGCTAGGCAAGCTTTCATCAGCTGCTCCCTGAAAAGCACTCCACTGACAGTCGCTTTCTAGGCCTGGGCAGCTGATTCTCCAAGACGACCCATCGTTCCTTCCCGGCCTCGCTCTCCCTCCTCCGGAACTCCTGGCTGACCTTGACTTCAACTTCGACCTAGACGTGGCACACTCTGGCGACTCGCAGTCCTTGACCCCCTTCGGCTCCCAGCAATCGCAGTCTTCGTTTCATGTCGGCGCCATTGGTGGTCTCATCCTGCCCACCTCTTCTCCTGTCGCTCCAGGTGAGTTCAGACTGGAAGGCCACAACGGACCGGGCAGTGTTGGTCGACCCAGTGGCATGCTTGGAGCTGGCGAAACCATCGAGATTGAAGATGCAGACTTCATGTTTGGAGACGATGGCGAAATCATTGAACTGTCACCACGTCCGGCGACCCTCAAGACACCGGCTACGCCTGCAGGTGCACCCATGTCTGGTGATGCTGGAGCGAGTATGAGAATGAGGGCAGAACATGAAGAGGGACGGCGGGCTGGTCATCGGGTAAGTTTTACTGCCCTCTCTCGCGTCCTTTTGTACCGCAAACTTAGTTTGCAGTCTCACGGGCTGGACATGCTTTCCTCATTAGTTGTCTGGTCATGACATTGCATCATCTCACTCGCTTCGGCCGAACCCACTCACATCTATTGCCCATAACTAGCAAATTGCTCGACATGTAGGCTATTTAGTTGTCTCTCTTGTCGTTTTGGCCTGCTAAACCTCACTAATTCCCGCACCAAAACTTTTACAACATGGATCCTGACGTTTACCAGCTATCTGGCGATGAGATGGACATCGACCTTCCTGTTTACGGCGACGATCTTCCAGAAGGCGAATCCTTTTCGTCAGAATCGCACCAAAAGTTCAACGAGCATTCCGAAGTACTAGAGTCATCCGAGACGTTCACTGCACCTATGCGTCGGCGTCGAGCTCCACGCATCCTCCCGACTGATGCCGCCTTGGAGCTTCGCAACAAAGACCTTGTTGGTTGGCAAACTACCTATCGAAAAAACATGAAGGCTGCCGCCCGTCAAAAGATACTGAATCGTGCCATCACACAGGCAAAGAAGAATGCGGAACACTATGTTTGGGGATCCGGCATAGGAGGCATCGGTCATCGCATCTCCAACGGCCAAGGCTATAACCCATTCGATATGTTCATCGGCGACAGCCTCTTTAAATCCATCACGGGCGTGAGCCGCAAGAAGGCCACTGGGTCCAAGCACGATCGCGATAGTAGTATTGACGATGCGACACAAGGGGAGTCTCGCCGCGTACGTCAGAAGACCGGCGATGCAGAGGCTGGCCGCGGTGCTGATAACGAAGGCTTATTCATGCCTGGTGGGGAGGACGATGTTGCAGTCGAACTGCCTCGAGAAGGTGTCTCCGCTCTTGACGACGAGCAGATATTCTCGGCAATGCCTTGGAATATGAGTGCTTCCGTTCGAGGCTCGTCGGCCATTCCTCGCAGTGGACGCGTCGGCATGCTTGGTTCCGCTGATCAAGGCAGGCATGGTAGTCGCCTGATATCTGCGTCTCCATCACACGGAAGGGGTCCACCCATTCTATCCGAAGGATTGAAGCATCTGACAAGTGACGCCGACTACGCCGGTCACGAGTTCGAACTCTCAGGCCTTAGCTCGGATGCTCCTGAGCCAGCAAGCCCATTAAAACCTACATCCTACATCCGCGAAGCTCTTTCTACCGAAGGCGAGAACTTCATCACTTTCATCGCAGAGAAGATTGCCGAGAAGCGTGATCGTGCTCAAGCTGGTTTGAAGATTGTTGACGACACCGAGGGGATAACTTTCGGCGAGCTTCTTCCGCCTGCCGAGAACACCAAGATGATTGCTTGCCAGGGTTTGATGATGGTCCTCGCATTAGGTACCAAAGGCATGCTTGACGTCCACCAGCCTGAGAACTTCGGCGAAATCAGTCTAACTCTATCTGAGAAGGCGAAGGCTGTCCAAGTTATTGAAATCAGTGATGGAAGCGACACTGACAGCAGCGAAGAAGACGAAGATGATGCTGTTGAAGAGAACGAAGCGAAGGACAGAGAACACAGCACTGATGTGCTGGAATCGGAAGATGATGAGATGGAAGATACGGTAGCCATGGAGGAAGAAGGTCACTTTCGAGAGCAATTCGCCGCTGGACATGCTGCTCAAGAGGATGACGACTCGCTTTGCGCGGACTAAAGTATCTGATGACGCGTATCGAGAGGGCGTCGTCAGCTAGATTAATACGGCTTGCCATTTACTATAATAATCTACGACCTTTTCGACAGTCGCATATGGGTTTAGGTACGGTAGGGCCGATCTCACGAACCCAATGTACAATGTAGCAATGAGCACAAACGAGGAGAATAGGCGTAGTTACAATCACAATCAATTCGCAAGGGGTTAAAACCCCCTTTCAATCCAATTAACTGTGCGTGATGTATACATCTTGCGACATGTTTGGTGGATGATTATGGTTTGTGATGATGGGCTGCTTGTGAAAGCAACGTTTCGCGTTTGCCAGGGACATTGCGATCCACTCATGCACAACGTTTCAGAGGGCTTGTGTCTTAGTACGCAAGCTAGTGCAGCCACTGAATGATGCTTATGTAATGGCCAGAATTCCCCTCCTTGCTCTTGTTCCATGCTTACAGCTGGATTCAATAATAGTAAAGTAAGAATGAGAATTCCTAAGTTGGCTGGCAGCGCTTGTATTAAGAAGGCTTAGCTTCAGCCAATACAAGCTAAATCTAAGACTATTTAGTACTAGGAGGATTCTAACACCGCAGTACTTCTGTCGGTCCCCTTGCTAAACACGTGCTGGAGGGTGCACACTAACGCGGACGTGGACATCACGGACTGTTTTACTCATGAACCGGCGAAGATGAGCAACAACGCCATTGCCCCCCCAGGCCGTCGTGAAAGAGGAGCTCGATAGCGACATTTTCATGGACAGTGACGAGAATGAGACTGTTTACAAGCCCCGACCGCAGCTTCCGCAGCCGAATGTTCACATGCGAAGCTTGGCGAGTTTGATAAGTAAGACATAGAGCAACAACGTCCCAGGAATCGCTTGCTGACCCAGAGCAGAGGAACTTGAGAATGGCACTATCGAAGTCGACCCGGAATACCAGCGAGAAGTTGTGTGGACAGGTAAGAGTAAAGAAAGTTTGGCAGTTGGGAGCAATCATACTAACACAGAATAGCTGATCGCATGACCGGATTGATAAACTCGTTGATGGGTGCGCAGCATTGACGTCAGACCCTGCCGATCCAATCTGTGGCTGACATTTTCTTCAGAAAACTACTACATTCCACCCATTATCTTGAACAAGAAAAAGGGCGCTGTTGGGGATGATGGACAAACGCGCGATATGTATCTCTGTGTCGACGGCAAGCAGCGTCTCTCTTCTGTCAGGGCTTTTGTGAAGGGAATGATTCCTTGTCATGACCACAGAGGCGAGAAATGGTAAGTAAAAGATGAAGAGTTTTCATTGCATCCGCACGCTGACGGCAACAGGTGGTTCTGCGAGCCTGATGGGCTCAGGCGCAAGAATGTGCTTTCAGAAGACATTCAAACAATGTTTCTAGAGAAAGACTTTGTCGCGTTTCAGTTTGCGGGACTCAGTCAGTTTCAAGAGAAGGGTAAGTTGTGCAGCTACAAAGTTTATGGGAGACATACTGACTTCCTATCTCCTTGCCTTCAGACCTGTTTGCAAGGGTGCAAATGGGAGTTCAACTCAGCGCAGCCGAGAAGATGCGAGCCAAGTCCGGACCATGGCAAGAGCTAGCGTCGCTGTTCGTGGCAGACTTTCCCATGATTTACATGTTGATGAAAGATCGGTCTCGTGGAAAAGATTTCCAACTCACTCTATCCTGCTTTAGTCAGATCATCGAGGCCAGAAATCCGACTGCAGCAAACGGCTTACCAGCCTTGAAGACCAGTTATAGTGTGCTTGAAAAGCTACTGAATAACACAGGGGCTGTCGACGACGCTATAAAGTCTCACCTTGCCAGTACCTGGACGGTTTTCAGAGAACTCGTGGAAATGGACTCTAATGTTTTCACCAACGCGAACAGATATCTGCGCGGTGTCCAAACTTTTGCACCTGTCGAGGTGGTAGGAGTTACTGTTTTGATTTCGAAATACTTTGAATCAAGAAACGGTGAGCTTCTTCTAGGTGATATCAAGGCTCTCCGAGAAGCGCTTCGCGAGGAATTCACGGAGCTTCGCACGAACGCATCGGTCTGGACGTTTACCTGGAGATGGATCGACAATCTGGAAGCGTTTCGCGGGCCGGTGGATGGCTCGACTGTTCGTCGAAACCTGACAGGTCAAGCTCCAATCCCTGCAGCATCAAGTTCGGCGGCGATGCTATTGGAACTAGCCGTTTCAGCGCCTCATCCAGCTAGATCATCGCCGTTACATTTCAAAAAGAGGACAAACTCCAAGAATAGGCCACGGACTACTTTATCAGTCGAAACTGCAGACGACATCGAAACGGAAATATCTCCAAGAGTGCCAGCGCCAAAGAGACGACGGACTGGTTCCGGACCATCAGCGTCCACTGCCAATGTGCGCACCCCAGAAGTTCGCGAAAGGCCGCGTGCTACTCCACGAGAGTACAAGACTGCTGGAGATCCAGCTGCAGCACCACCAGCGTCTTCAGACGTCGTGCAACAGCCTTCTTTACAACAGTTTTCATCTGTTTCATGGACGCCGGCCTCGCCGCAGCTGTCAAGTGTAGCTAAATTCGAACAAGACAATGCAGAAAGAAACATAAGGCCAGAAAGACCCCCAAAAAGTACGGTATCTATGCCTACAGCGGCAGCCATTCAAGATTTCCAGAGACTAGAGGGCGCAATTGACCGCTACGTTGCTCCAAACAATTCTTTAGCCATCAGAAAGAGTGATCGTTATATTCCTGAGGAGTGCCATAAGCGCTATGCGTCTGGTTCAGATGGCCACTCACTTGGCCGAGGCGGGATTGACAGTTACCGTCCTCGAGACGATGCCTCTTCGAGGAGAAGAGACCAGGACAATAGTAACTGTACTTCTCACATACCAGAGCTCACCCCGCATCCCACATCTCCGGTGGTCCGCGAGGCCCCGGTCACACAGCCAAGCAGAAACTGTCCATCCCCTTCAACTTTTCGTGCCCCCGAGGCCCTCTTCACCACAGTTTCGTCTACTCTAGCAGGTTGGAGTCGGGATTCCCTGGAGGAAAGCGCTACAGAGGCACAGCGAGGGCGCGGTCTCTTTGGATTCCGTCCTACGCAGGAGCAGATGGACGGAATCGTTACGCCTGTATCTCCACCGAGGACCACCCAAGCTCCGCCTCACGTTCCGATAATAGAGCACGGCGCATCTACCGTGTCATCGTCACAACCGAGACCCAACAGGCAACAGGGAAACGCTGCGCCACGACCATCTATTACGCAGATAGACGGAATAATTGACCTCACCGGTGATGATTGAGGGGAAAAGGGAGCTCGGAAAGATATCCTGGTGCACATCCCGAAAGGGGCCGGAGCAGGGAACCAGTCTCGGGCTCTAACATCTTCTTTACCAGGCGCCTGAGACCAGTCTGTGATTATCAATGCCGTCGACTGACGATTTGGCGGCAATACGCTAGAGTGACGAACCAGAAGGCTTCTTTTCAAGGGTTCAGGAACCACATGCTTAGGTCACGATACACGTCGTAATAGTGGCACACTGCGGGATGACAGGCTTACATGTTTAGAGTTTCATGGCACCGGGGAGGGGAGCGGAGGGTGGAAGAAGCAGTATTCGTGGTAATTGAGCATAATGATACCCTTGTCTTTGTACTCGACGCCAAACCCTTAAACGTTATAGCCCCAACACCGCTTCCCCAACGTTCCTAGCAGGCTCACGGACAAACACCACGACCTCCTCTGACAAGCATTACGCCCGTAAGGAACGCGTAGGAGACGTTGCACCGCTCCCGGCTTCACGCGCCGTATACACGACGTCATAGCGCGTTCTCTCCACTCGGCATGATTATGAAGCGCCGCGAACGGACCGCACCGCGGGCTGGGGTTGGTTGTCGAGGAGCTGGGTTGCGGAACCACATCCTGCCGTGAGATATACTTTGACGGATTTTGGCCGATAAGAAGGTAATTACGCGTCCTGAGTTCTGGTGTTATAGGGACATTGAGCGCCGTGGTATTACGACGGACGTACGACATCATTTTTGACTAGTTGCGACAAACTCATTTACAACCCGCGACACCTTGTCTGCGACCTCAGCACTCGGAATCCCGCGCAGGTACAGCATCACCGCACCGATACATACACACATATATATATACATACATACATACATACATACATACATACACACACGGATCAATTCAACGCCGTCACCATGGGAAAATCCTTCAATCCCGCAACAGACATTGGAAGTCTAGAAGGCAAAGTAATCTTGGTAACAGGAGGTACATACCGCCCTCACCCCCTCACATCCCCCACAACATCTAACGCCACCCCTCCAGGCAACGCCGGCCTAGGCAAACAAACAATCGCCTACCTCGCCGCACACAACCCAACACGCATCTACCTCGCCGCACGCACCGAGTCCAAAGCACGCGATGCGATAGCGTCGATAAAATCCAGCGTGTCGTCGACGTGCGAAATCGTCTTCCTGTCCCTGGACCTGACATCCTTCTCCTCGATCGCGTCGGCCGCCGCCGAGTTCAAGAGCCGGGAGTCGCGGCTCGACATCCTGATCAACAATGCGGGGATAATGGCAACGCCGTACAGCACGACCAAAGAAGGCTACGAGATCCAATTCGGCACGAACCACATGGGGCACGCGCTCCTGACCAAACTCCTTGTGCCCACGCTGCTGAGCACGGCCGAGAGCCAGCCGGGTGCTGATGTGCGCGTCGTCACGCTGAGCAGCTTGGGCCATAACCTCTCCGTGTCCCGCGGTATCGAATTCGATCAAAAGGCCCTGGAGCAGGAATCAACATTGAAGCGCTACGGCAGCTCCAAGCTGGCCAACATCCTCTTTGCCAGCGAGCTGGCGGAGCGCTACCCGCAGATTACGTCGGTGTCGCTGCATCCTGGCGTCATCCTGACCGATCTGTTCGATAACGTGCGCTCGAATATGTTTATGAAGGTGGGGCTGTGGATCTATGGGATTATAGGTTTGGTGCTGCCGGGCCACTTTCGGAGTCCAGAGGGCGGCGCGCTGAATACCACATGGTGTGCGACCGTGGGGAAGGAGCAGTTGGAGAGTGGTGCGTATTATATGCCTGTGGGTAAGAAGAGTCAGGGGAGTAAGTGGGCTAGGGATGAGGGCTTGAGGAAGAAGTTGTGGGAGTGGACCGAGGAGGAGTTGAAGAAGCATGGGTACTGAGGAAGTGGTGGAGTTATGAGGTTTTGGATACTGTTTTCTTCTTCTTCCTGAGATAGCATTCTTGTAATGTTATTGAAGTATGCTCAAGTTTGCCCGTGTCACTAGAAAATGCGCATTGAGCGCTTCTCTATTGGTCTTTGTCCTTTTCTTCCTTCTATGTGTACTTGAAGCGCATATGCACAGCCAAATCCTATCTCTCCCTCTTGCATGCAAGCAATAGTCTATCGCGCTACAAGAAATGCTGTCAGCGCCCAAACGCCCGCCCAAATGGTATCTCGAACTCTTTCCATACCCTCCATTCTTCTATTCCAGCTTCTTGAACTGCCGGTACATCTTCTTATGCTGCTCCAGGAACAAGAATGTAAGCACCGTATGCGGGCCAACACGAATGAAACTTGGCACCCAGCCCTTGAACATCCAGCGGAAACCCTCTGCCCTCATGGTATCCGAAACGGTTTTTACAAGACCAACGCTCTCGCTCGAACTCATGACCTTTGTCTTGATAACGTCGACGGGTGAGCATATCGTCGTCGCGACGAAGCCGGCGAGGAAGGAGGCAGAGAAATGCGTAGTGAGGTTATCCTGCAGGGGGGTGTAGTTGAGCAGCACGCGCTTGAAGCCGTCGTATGTCGCCAATTGCCCAACAGTCATGAGCACGGCTCTGGACGAGTTGGGCCAAACACCCTTCCACAGGCTTGCCACGCCTTCCTCGCGCGACATGCGTATTATACCATCTATAGCGTTCTTGTATCCTCGTCGCTTTTCCTTCGGGAGCGCGGCGTCGTGTTGCATCCGGACGTTCAAGATGTCGCCTGGGTTTCCGGCGAAGCCTCCGAGGAAACCTGATATCGAGGCCATGCCGACGAGAGTAAGGAACGAGGGCTTCTTTTCCGCGGTCGTCATGCGGTCTTTTAACGTTTCGTATACGCCGAAGCGTGTCATACTGTATGTGCCTTGGCGGAGTTGTGCTGCAGAGATCTGGTGTCGCGTTTAGATGGAGTGCTTGCAGGATCGAAAAAGTAAGAGACGTACACCCTTGTATAGCCCCAATGCGCCGTCACTCTTTATAACATGACCGAACATTTGCACCATGTTTAACCGTACACCATGTGTAGCCTGAGTTTGTAACCGGACCTAGGAAAAACGATGAGTAAATGTATGAACAGCGCATGGCACGCGACCTCTTTCTATGTTGTATGTACCTTTACTACGCGCGACAAAGTCAGCCCAAGAAAAAAACGACTCAATCGCTAAACACAAAGTAAACTTGCAAAAAGGGCTCACCAAGATCCAGTGGATGCGTGAAGAAGGCCGCAAAACAACTTGCACTGCCACCAAACCAAAAAGGATAGTGTATCGGCGTCTTCATCATGGGCTTCACATCTTCGCTCTTCCTCAGCTCCGGTATCGTCACTTTCCGTGTCGCATGAGCCATGTTGGGCGGGTTGTGAGAGAGAGGGGGGGACGGTGGGCTAGTATAGCGACCGCATGCGAAGCTGGCAAGCAGGGGAGAGTGCTATAGATATGGGCCTTGGGAATAAGGGCAGCTTGTTGAAAGTTCGGTGGTTGTTAAGAGACCGAGAATTCGGCACGCGGACGTCATTCGGCAAAGCGTTGCGAAGGTCCGGATTTAAGCTCGGAGCTGGGATGCGGCGGCCTTGGCGCCGCGGTTTACGGTTTTGCAGATTGCGAGACGACTAAAGAGATACCTAGGTATCGCGAACAGCAAAGATGCGGATACCTATTTGTTCGGCGGCTGCATGCCGTCAGGTCTCGAGAAATGTATCATTACGGATACGAAGGCCTGCTTTAGCGTCCAGACTGGCGCTGCATAATGTGAGATACAACTCTTCTGGTACGTCGCGATCATGTGATGTTTGTCTTTAGTATGCCTCTTTCCAGAATTGCGCCTGGTTACATTTCCAGCAGAGTCCGCAGAGTCCAGAATAAAGCAAAAGACGGGCCATGGTCAGGGTTCATTCCACTGCGACCGACGCCAGAGCCACATTCACTGTTAAAAAATGCAGCAACAATGATCTAAACATGACCAGGTGCATTTCCAAAAGACGTCACCATAGAAGGACGATCGTACCAGACTGATGAGTGGATGAACACGCCTTCGACCATTCTCTCTGCGATACCCCGGCGACTACATCTTCAACCAGACCATCCTCTTACCATCACGCGTAAGCTGATTGAGTCACGTTTTCCCGGCTACAAGACCCACAACGACCTCTTCCCCATTGTTACCACGGGGCAAAATTTCGACTCACTCGGCTTCCCACTGGATCATATTGGACGCAGTAGAACAGACACGTACTACCTGAACAAAGAGACTGTGCTACGAACCCACACCTCAGCCCACCAAGCCGACACATTCCGCAACAACGAAAGCGAGGGATACCTCATCAGCGCAGACGTCTACCGCCGAGATGCCATTGACCGGAGCCACTATCCCGTCTTCCACCAGATGGAAGGGGCGCGGACGTGGGATCGACAGCGAGGTGAAAGCGAAGGCAAGTCATTGGCACAGATAATCTGGGATGATGTGGAAAAGATCCCCAAACACGATATCGCTGTCGAAGACCCAAACCCGACTTTTCATGCGGAACGCAACCCACTACAGGCAGGCCACTCGCCAGAAGAAGTCGAGGCCATGGCAGCGCATCTCAAACGCAGTCTGGAAGATATGGTGGTAACCATCTTCAACGCTGCTAGGACTGCGGCCACGGAGATGGAATCTCCTGATGAGCCCCTCAAGGTGCGCTGGGTGGAAGCATACTTCCCCTTCACCTCGCCCTCGTGGGAACTCGAGGTCTTCTGGCAGGGCGACTGGCTCGAAGTCCTCGGCTGCGGCATCGTCTCCCAACCCATCCTAAACAACGCTTCAGTGCCCAACCGCATAGGATGGGCGTTTGGAATAGGCCTTGAACGCATTGCTATGCTACTCTATTCTATTCCTGATATTCGCCTGTTCTGGTCAAAGGACGAGCGTTTCTTGTCGCAGTTCAGCGAGCAAAAGGCCATCTCCCGTTTCGTCCCTTTCAGCAAATACCCGGCTTGTTTCAAGGACGTGAGTTTCTGGCTCCGAAGTAGTTCGAGCGCTGCTGGGGGTGCTGCAGCTACTCATCCGCCTGCGACAGCAGCATCAACCTCATCGCCCACACCAGGATCACCACAAACGCAATCTTCCTCTCCTGATGCTGCTGCTGCTGCTGCCGCCGGGACCCCAGGCACGCCCATCCCACCAGCGGCTCCCGCCCCACCAACCCCCTCCTTTCACGAAAACGATGTCATGGAAATCGCCCGCGAAGTCTGCGGCGATCTCGTCGAAGACATCCGTCTGACCGACGAATTCGTGCACCCCAAAACAGGGCGCCGCAGCATGTGCTACCGTGTCAACTACCGCAGCTTGGAGCGCACACTCACCAACGAAGAAACAAACGAGCTGCACGAGCGCCTGAGGACCTTGCTTGTGGCGCGTCTGGGCGTCGAGCTAAGGTAGAAAGGGGAAGTAGGTGAAGGGTGTAGGGGAGGTGGGAAGTGACAGCGCAAGAGCCGACGGGATAGTGTGGATGAGCGTGTTAAGAAAAGAAGATTGAGCTTCCGAAGATGCTGGAGGTGGTTGTTGCGGATGCTTCTTTAGGAAGGGGGTAGATGGGATGCATGAGTTTTGGTTCTTGGGAACCGGAAAGTTCCAGCAAACGATTTCTCACGGATGCATGTCCGGTCTCTTTCTCTCCCTCTCTCTTTCTGTTTTTTTTATTTGACTTCCTTTTTGCTTCGACTCTAGAAAAGATGTGCTGTGGATCTCAACGTTGTTCGGAAAAGGAAAAGAAAAGGGCGGCCACAATGCAGAAACAGGGCGTGCTTGCCATGTGGCATGCCGGGATGTAGGACCCCCTAAAAGACGGGGAAAAGAAAAAAGATGGGCCAGTACGATCGTAGCGCCATGTATCGCCCGATCGTAGAAGGAAAAAACCAACTTCACACGGCTGATGGCGGTACTACCAGCATGCTACGGATGGCGGACCGACGGACGGCAGTCAAAACTGTGCGTGTGTACCTATTGTGGATCTGATCTCGGCATATTCTTCCGTACCCTTTCTTTCTTCATGTCTACGATGGCTTGACCGCGGGAAGGGGGGGGGGGGGGGGGTTTGCTTTGCTGGTGGCGCAATGTGGCATCCTTGATGCAGGAATGCAGGATATGGGAGAGAAGAAGGATGGTGGTGAGGGTGATGATGTCGCAGTACCGCTCGCAGGAAGCATCATCTTTCAAACCTCTCAACATGACGCATATACATTCCCCTTCCCACCCTGCTGCCCTGGCAGCTTCCTTCGCTTCATGAACCAGTCGAGCAGAATGATCTTTCTCATGTCCATGTTCACGTTATCCTTGTTTGCTTACTTGCTTGCTTTCCGCCTTCTTTTTCTCGCTCACCTCACCTCACGACGTGTAACAGATATGTAGCATTATGTAGTCGTAAATGTACTTCACCAGCGCAAAGAAACCCCACCAAGCAAAACATGGGATTTTTTCCCCCAATGGCCTGATGTACGAGAGCATGCACGATCTGGTCGTTTGGCGTGAGAGTTGATGGTCCGGCATCCTCCTGCAAGCCACGGCACCCCGCAGATATCCGGTACGGGTAAATCGAAGAAAAAAAGCAGCGGACGGAAACCATTACGCGTACAAACACCATCAAAGAAATCATCTTTACAGACATTTCGCCTGCGAAAACTTTGTCTCTCTCAACAAAATTTTGCGTCTGCCAGCAATCGAGATTTCAGAACAGCAGGGCGTGTATTTCGCTGCTGGCCGTGCGTGCTCGTTTCACGATGAGTGCAGATGCAAGGTCTGGAGAGTGTGAGAAATGCTGGGGACGAAAACAGGTTTGCTAGTAGGATGCTCCCATGTGTGGCTGCGATATAGCCCCATGTAGTTGCGGACGCATAGTACGCAGTCGAAATATAGTGTGTAGTCCAATTGTGCTTCCTACTGCAGCAGCGTGATCCGCGGGGTAAAACCCAGTCCAGTCCAGTAAAATAGGGTGCGCCTTGCACATGCAAGCGCTACAATACATTAAACTCACCAGACCTAGCTGGAGCATCTTTTCGCGTGCTAAACATGCGCGTCGCGGGACAGCGGCGTGTACTACCACAACGATACAACTCCCAAGCCGGGCGGCTTTCACGGCGATCTTTTCTTGAATCGTGTAAGTTTGGCGCCACTACGCTTGGGGAATGTTGTAAGTTTAGCAAAAGGGAAAGAAGAAGGAAGGCAGACGAACTAAGTCTCCGGGCTAGAAAAATCGCGGAGGCCTTCTAGCCGTTCGGTGCTAGGAGTGAACTCCGAATGGAGAGGCGTCTATTGTTTCCTTTTCGGTTTTGTCAGGTTCTGTTGAGAGAGAGTGACAGAAGTTTGTGCACAAGTAAGTTTGAGAGAAGGCGTCTTGGTCGCCATAGACCCTGGGTCCCGAAGGGAAGGTATTGCGGGAGCGGCACCTTGCGCAACCCTTATTTCATCTTCGCACTATGTTTAGACAATTGCTTAGTAGGAAAAGGCTGAGTAATGCTTCTGTATCGGGCCTTTGGTGTAGCACCTCTTTGGAGCTGCAATTTCATTGTTCTCAAACTTGGTCAGGGCCGAGACGCCGTTTGGAAGCGATGTTGAGGCGCCTGCTTGTTATGGTGGGGACTGGGTCGAGCAAGTTGGTCGTGTCACGACATCATCGGCTGTGTTCATCTCGAGCGCACTACTCGCAGATGGTGCTATACTGTCGTCGCATGTCGTATGACGATGCTTACAGTACCTGACCCGAGCGATCAACTGCCGGCATCGCGTCGCGTAGGATGAGACCCATCGCGGTGTAACCCGGATCTCTAGAATCATGAATGCGGCAGCTGGTAGATCAACTCGTGCTACATGCCATTGCTCGCGACCTAGCACCGGGTATTCGTCTCTTCGTATCCCATGCCTTGACGACGGTAGCATGTCTTACCTTGACCTACAGACAAGGGTTCCCCGCAACCGCCAAAATAGCCGAGACGAATGGGTTGCACTTCATGAGGGTAGTGATTGCGACTGGCATATGCCAATCAAAAAGCACAAATATGCTAGACCTTTGGGAAACAATTAAAAAAGTAGAACAGGTCTCGATGAGGCTAGGATGATGGTTGTATAGGGGAGAGTGAATCGCATTGGAGGATTTGTTGCGCAGACTGTACGAGCATACTCGGATGTCGACATGCGTGCTGCGCGGGGAATGGAAAGCCTAATGATATGAAACTCTTGCGTAAAGATATCCGCGAATCGAAACTCTCCACGAAACTCCCTAGTCAACGGCCTGGGTGTAAGCTTTCGATGCGGCCAAGCAGATGCGGCGAAGATGCGACATTTGGGTTGATTTCACGTGGGAGATGAAGGAGCATGAGGCGTGGGTAGTCTGCTGCGATCGGACCGTTGAGGTTAGAAAGTTACAGATAGAGATTGGTATACACGTTACCTGACCAGATAAGCGATAGGCCACACTCAGAGCGTCACAGCCTACAGTAAATGTGTGGCTCTCAGTGCCGGTAACGGCCGGCACATGCCGTAGATTGCAGCCTGGCAAAAAGACGGTATCGTATCCTTTGAGGGAAACAGATACAGATTGTAAGCTTCTTCAACTTTCCTTATTTGGCGCGAAAGCCGCGATGGCTTCGGATGATATGGTGCAGAAGGATGCAGCTTGCGTCTGGTTATGGCGGTCCAGATGGGTTGAGGCAAAAAACTATGACGAAAACAAGCTGATGCATCCTACCGGCCTCATAGCGTCGGCTTGACTACATTGTTCTGAGCTGGCTCCACCATTACAAAAGCCTGATTATGGTGGTCTACAGTGGGCCAGGGTCTAGATTCTTGACGCAGACGGGAACTTTGGTGGAAGGCTGCGTCCCGTACCTTGAGTAGATTTTAGTACGTCAGAAAATATGACAAGCTTGTTATATGAGCGGCGAATTGGCGTGGCAGCTGAATGAGTGTAAGGGTGCACCCGGCAATTGTTGCGTGTACCGCTGTGGTTGTGGTTAGGAATAATGAACATCTTGCGACAACAGACGTGAGGATCTAGACTCGCTGAGATTATGGGAACGGTGCTCCTGCAACTTCGGTTATTATACTTCTGGTCACCAACGCAAGTAGCAATCAAGGGAGAGCCTTGGAGGGGTTGGGAATGGGAAGTGGAGTGGGAAAGTCCTGGCCTGAACCAGTCTAGTTCCCAGCTGTGTGCATTCGGTAAGTGTTTGCGGTTATTGTGTGTGCTATGAATGGGCCATGTGTCTGTTGAAGCCGTGTCCTGACAAAGGTAATGTTTGTAGCAGACATTGCTATCTTAATGTTGCAGATCTTTTGCAAGACAAAATTGAATTTTCGGAGATGAAGACGATGGCCGTTCTACCAGTGCGCTTCCAATTCATAATGGTCGTTGTATATACCCCGAGGTCATTCGGTGACCCGTGGGTAAATGCGACTCAACGCACGTCACAGGGCGATAAAATCCTAACAGGCAAGCTCTACCAAGGCGGCAGCTGTAAAGATCTTCGAGCGGAGATGGGCATCTGAAAATTTCCTGGTGATCAAACAAGACGTGCCGACACCCGCACTCCAGACGGGTGATGGGCTGCCGTGGATTTGAAACAACCCAGAAGATGGGCATGAGTTAATCAGTTGTACGTGACAAAATGTACGTTTGAGGGATGCGAGTGGCCCAGTTTTCGCGTGCGCACATGTGCGGCTATCTAATCCCAATCAGCCGGTGCTGGAAGGCGATATTATCCTTGCGACTGTGGGCCAAGAGCTGCTGCACGATGAGTGCTGTTGGTTGCATGCGAACGTACCGAGTGTGATCAGATGCAACGCCCGCTCAGAACAGTGAAGAGGCACGGTAAGATGAAGCCAAGCAGTCTTTTTTCGGGGAAGTCATCCCGGCCCAAGTTGGAGCAGCAAGTCGAACCGCGCACAGATGTGCTTTTTACAAGGAACAGGCAATGCACTAACCGCATCGGGACTGAGTCGGATGATGTTGGCTTTGCGCAAAAAGTTGGTGGATTCTCGTGCAGCAATCCCTTGCTAAAATGAATCCATCACGCATCGCTTGGCGTGACCTCGGAGGGACCTTGCATGTGAGCGGAGCGGGATGCCGAAACTCGGAAGGGGCAGACGCATAGTGGGACGCATATATCGACGTGATGACGCCGTGTCAAGGATGGAAATCAATGTCTGTATTCTCTTTGTGGGCCAAACGTGACCAAAAATGGACGTTTGTGTCTTCGCATAACGTTTCGTGGGGGTCATGATGCTAGGCTGTAGCGTCCGTTTTTCCGCCACGGCACGGACAAGGACAGCAGAGTGAGACGTCTCGATAGGTTCAGGAAGAAAAGTTGATGTCTTGCTTTGCAGGGCATTCGGTGCCCATGGGATGCTTCCAAAAAGACCACAGTGGGTGCAGGTGGAGAGCAACAGGCGGGTCTCTCCAGTGCATCCACCACTCTCTTGAGCAAGGCAGTGTGTGTGTGTGTGTGTGTGTGTGTGTGTGACGGAGATTAGCTTAGCCAAAGCACACTAGCAGGGGACAAAGGTTTAGAGATGGCGGAGACGGTGTTAAGGACCCACAAAAGGCTTGGCTGTTCTTGATTGTACGCAACCGTTCAGCGGAGTCGGCAAGTGACAGGCCGCTCTCCCCGAGTAAGATGCAGACGAGTATTAATACAAAGGGAGTAGCGAGTGCCTGTGGCGAGGGCTATGTGCAAATGGTCTGAAGTCTCCAACAGAGCAACTGATGGGCCCAGGCGCCTTGTCTCGCGTGCCGTTAAGCGACTAGACGGCGGGCTTAAGGCTGAAGCTCGGCTATACGTGCTGCTGCGGGAGATTGTTTGCGCGTGTGTCGAGTAGAAGGGGCAGAATGGAGTGCAAATGATGGTCAAGCAAATGAGGGGTAGAGATTGGCATTGTCTGCTCGCCGTCGCGGCCTTCATCTTGCAGCAAGACGGGCAGGCATAGTTCGCGCATGGCAGGTGGGGTGTCCTTCTGCTGCGATGCCCAAAGGCGACAGGGGAGAGTGCACGGGGAAGATGGCGTGCATTTCGCGATGCTCGCCCGCTCGTATGAGGTAGAGGTGCTAGGCAGTGGCGGGTCGCACCACTCGGTGCGATAAGCTTTGAGCGCAATCGTCTAGAAAGGTCGTAGGATTTACGAGTCGTGGCTGTTCCTGCTGTGCCGCCGCCGTAGTGACCCTGTTTCCGCCCAGGGTAGCCACGAGGCCGCTTCCGCAGCCAATGGCCATCCCTGCTCGGCGTAAACGTTCGCTTCGCACCTGCCTCGTTCCTGAGGCGCACCTTCCCTCGCGCCTTCGCGCTGCGCAGCCCGGACTCACCAACGCTCTCGGGGCGTCACGAATAGGCGCGCACCGTGTGTAAGACGTCGACGGAACCATCACCACCAGCTGGCGCCTGCACCACACCGCGCTGGCACTTCCTGCGACGGCCTGCACAGGGCACATGTTTTCTTTCCCGACAGCAATAGCAATGTTTCTAGTCCATGACGCCTCCTCGGCACATCCTCGTCAGGATCACTACTCGGTCGCCAGCTGCCTCAGCTTGTTTTCACCTGGTCGCCCGGCTTTCATGCCCCTTTCGTCCAAGGCCCCGGCATCGCTCAACCGCCCTCGATTTGAACACTTAGTTTGCAAGAGTAATGGCATGACGGGCAATCAATGGACCTGTTGCTGCATCAGACGGCACCTCGTGATGCACTAGAGACGAGCGCTCCCATGCTGGCCGCCAGCTCTGCTGCCACTGGCTCCCGCACCATTCTTGCCGATCAACATCTTGCACCGAAAACGCACTATCCGTTGCGGCAATGCCTTGCCCTCGATGCTAAGGGCGGTGCCGTCGTGCACATCGTGCAGATCACCCTAGGCAATACTTGCGTGACGATATAGCCTACCCCACGAATCGCCAGACATGCGAGGTTAGGCCCATGTTTCATCCCAACACCCACCAGTCCTAGCTAGGACGTGCCGCCGACAGCCTAGACACGGACGCTGTTATTGGTACTTCGCCGTAGCAGGGGGTCCTCGTCGTTGCTGCAGGTAGCACTACTAGCGCCAGCGAGCCACCCTTAACCCGCTGCAGTGCCTTTTTTACCACATACATGCAGGGAAAGCCCTCATGTTTGACGTGCCCGCCTCCCGAGTCTCATCAACCTTGTACCTCAGACAGTGAGCCACGCCAACCTCAAACGTCCGCCATGACACACATAGCCAACTGCATGCGCTCCCATTCCGACCAGACATCTGTTTATATAAGTTTGGAAACATCCTCAAGGACCATGGTAACCCATCCACCCCACTTCTCACCCCAATGAATTACCATTTGCCCCGGCGCTCTCGCTCACTTAGAGACCTTCAGGCTACCCGAGACTCCCCCTCACCCGCTGCTTCTCACTCCAAGAGTCCATCACTCGCCTCCACCAGCCAGCCCATAGCATCCAAGTACCAAATTTGGCCCCTGGCCAAGACCCCCGTAGGAACACCAAAGCCAAGCCAGTCTTCCGACAAGGTCGCTGCTCTTGCTGCCGGTCGTTCTGCTACTTCTCTTAGTGACACTGCTGTACTATCCGACAACAGCCTACCTTTTTGGCAACGCACCGCTTCTCTGTCTAGAAGACGAAAGGTCAGTGTGCCTGAGCTTGGAAATACTATGACCACAGTTCAAGAAATGAGCATCGATTCCCGTAAGTTTCTTTGCCTGGTCCGACCACCCAACCAACAACTAACACAATTCCCAGCAACCATCCCAGGGAGGCCCCCTCTACGCAAGCATTCGTATGAAGCCTTTGGCCATGAGCGTTCCTGCAGCGCCCCTGGTACCAACTGGCGATCTGGACCCTTTGGCGATGCAATGATGGTTTGTGTCACCGGTCCTTCCTCTGTGCAAACCCAACAAACTACTACTCCTCTATCTTCCGACATTCTCAACACTACCGGCAAACCTCTCTCCCCGATTCTCAGTCCCAGTGCTACCCCTCGGCCTTTACTCAAACTCGAGACCGAGAACATCGAAGAAGAGCCAGAACTACCACCACAAGTGCCCCCAAAGTCACCTGCTGGTGACCGCAAAGGCTCGCCAGCCCCGTTGGTTCTTAATTCAAAAGCAAGCAAGCCACAGCTTACGACTCCCGCATCAACACACTCAGGTGGAGCTACCCCATTGAGTGCTATGGATCTTCGAAGATCACCCAACGGCAGCATTCCCCTTCCCACGCCACCTTCCGCCTTTACCAACCCCTTCTACGCATCTTCACCCGCATCGAACCGAGGCTCACCACGAACCGAAAGGAGAGACCCCATTTCTTCGCAAAACTCCATCCACAACCGGAATGTGTCCGAGTCATCTATCATGGATCGCGGCCGACCGAAGCGCCGCAACAGCAAGAAAGAGCGAAGCCGAACAATGTCAGAAAGCGATGGTCCTGAGACTATTGCAGACTCATGGAAGCTACCCCAGGGCATGCGAGTGCCCGAAGCTTCTAGGCGCATTAGTGATGCCGATCAAAAGCTCCTTCACAAGCAAGCTTACGATCAGGCTGGCAACTTTGAAGTTTTAAACAAGCGTGACGTAGCATCACTATCAAGAGTAAGTTTTCCGCGACTGCATACAGACGACCATCGCTAACGCGGCTACAGGAACTTAGAGCTCTTGATGAGCGCTGTGACTACCTTCGCAAGACTTACAAATCTTTGCGCGCAGGTCGCCAGAAGCTTCATGGTCGCATGATCGCTTATCTGCGGCGCGGAGAGACAGTCATCTTCTCTCGGGAATCCCTTCTTAAACAGGAAGAGGCTCTAGCCGAGCTAGATATCTCGATCGACGAGTTCATCCTGAAACTGGAGCAGGCCGAGAATCGCCGGCTGCGGCTCCGCCAAAAGCTGCTTGAGCACGTTGCAGCTGCTATTGTGCTGAACCCTAGCGCTCGTGACCAGGTCACCGAAACCACACCACCACGGAGTCCTGTCAAGATGGAGAGCCCCCGCAGGCATGAACGCAAGGACACAGAGTCTATCAAGATATACGCCGACGGCCACGTACTCAACTTGTTCTCCGACATTGAGAGGGCGATCGGCAAGATGTGCGAACAGACCTGTTAGGACTTTCTCGCCAAACCTCTTTCAACTACATTCACTCAGCGATACCCCCCAATCTTGCCTTGCATGGCGCACTCACTAATTCCACATCCTAATCGTCACGATCTCCTATCTCTGTATCATAACGGCCGGCCTATACTATACGCCTTATCATCATCATCATCATCATCATCAGCAGCAGCAGCAGCAGCAGCACCATCGTCTCTTTTCCTCCTCCTAGAGTGGTTCAACTTCTTATTCGAACATACAAAGGCACTGCTTTCACGCCAACGTTTCGTTTCACTGCTTACGCTGGCATCTATACCCGATCTTCTGCGGGTCACTTCTATACTTTTAGCTATTCTTTTGCACATCAATACTTTCTCTTACATCGCGGTATTCAAAAGGCGATGGATTTGCCAGGGGGTTGTTTCATGTTTGAAGCTTTGACGACGATAGACGGATGTCACTGTGGCGCACCATGTATCTAGTAAGACACCCCGCAGGGATGAATGAATCGAGAATGACATCTTGAGCCAAGTATTCTGGTTCCTCGTTAAACATGCACTTGTGGCGCTTTGCTTGCCCCAGCTGAAGCACGAAACATCGTCGTGCCTCATGCACATTATTGGTACAAGGTATGAGCACCTTTGCACCCGCAGTCCTGGTCATCCAACAGCCATTCTGTTGGTGGGAGGTGTAACAGCCATCGTAACGATGATGGCAGGTTAATGGCTCAGGGAAACCACTGTGACCCGTCAAGTCTGACTTCGCGGCGTGCATTGCGCAAGCTCTAGGCCTGACGCCGTTTCATTGGGGTACGCTCAGCACATGGTGAGGCTGAAGCCCTTACTATAATACATGTGTTATAGCCTGTTTCAACGTCACGGTGATGCTCTGAGAGATACCGATTGAACGGAGACGCGGTGGGGCAAGGACACGAGAGGGAATTTGGCCGGGCATACGTTTTATAAAGTACCAGGGATCCTATACGAGATACGTGATGTGCTCTCGGCCACCAATTTCAGAAACCATATTGATGTCGCTGCGTTCACTTTTTTTTTGGATGCTTGATAGCGATATAGGTCTGTACCAACAAGGAGTGGATATGTCCCCAGAGAAACATGATGCACCCAAAACACTAATAAGTGGCATGAGTATCTCGGCCGCAATCGAGTTTCAGGAGACTAGTGAGAGCGGGCGGCCTCGCCGGGGTTAAACGGCACACATTAGTCACCAAGCACGAACATGGATGCTGCCAACAAGCAATGTTGATTTCAAACAAAAGACGAAGTCGCGATAGTCCCAAGGTTGATAGTTTCGCGTAAAGCAGGCAAAGGTGGTGGAATGGTGGGGTTTGCCTGCGCCTGCCGTGAACGTGGGACGGCTGCTCTTTTTGTCGGCGCCACCTTTCTCCGCCTGGCCCGTGCCCTCTTTTCGTGAAAAAGTTCGGGGCGTTGGGCGACGACGTGACAATTCTTAGACGGCCAGCATACTCTTCACCGTCCAAAAACCACCACCATGGCTACCAATAGCATCAAGTTGCTGACCGGCAACAGCTATCCTGAGCTTGCCCGCCTCGTGGCTGACCGGTACGTTCAAGTCCTCGCTGCTCGATGCTTTTTGGGACTATGACTAGGAAGGCGCGTCCCCGCAAACATCTTCCTCCACCCACGCATCGAGATTTCTATGCCGCTTTTTTCTCTGTTCAGGCACCATCCAGGACCCTGATGAAACATCGCTGTGCAGTGTCACTAATCTCATCACAGACTTGGAATTGAACTCACCAAGATTCTTGTGCTCCAATACTCAAACCAGGAGACTTCCGTGACTATTGGCGAGTCTGTCAGAGATGAAGATGGTATGCGCCGTCTCCTACACTGCCACGTAGCCGTGTCCGGCAAGCCTAAGCTTACCAATTTGCAGTCTTCATATTGCAATCTACCCCGCCAGGCGATATCAACGATGCGCTCATGGAATTGCTAATCATGATCAACGCCTGCAAGACAGCGTCCGCACGCCGTATTACCGCCGTGATTCCAAACTTCCCATATGCTCGCCAGGACAAGAAGGACAAGTCTCGAGCACCCATCACGGCAAAGCTTATGGCAAACATGCTCCAAACCGCTGGTTGCAACCATGTCATCACTATGGACCTCCATGCCAGTCAAATCCAAGGTTTTTTCAACGTGCCCGTCGACAATCTGTACGCCGAGCCCAGTACGCTCAGGTGGATCCGTGAAAACCTCGACGTCAAGGATTGTGTCATCGTCAGTCCAGATGCGGGTGGTGCGAAGAGGTAAGACAATCCGATCTCACCGCAACACTTACTCGGAGTGTTTGGCGCGAAACCACCGTGGTGCGCCATCATGGAGTGCCGCCATTTGGTACCCTGAAACGCCATTGCAGTATTTTGTGCCGCCGGAGTGCTCTCCGTAACAGTCTTCCAGAAAGTGCTAGTGCTGACCCGGTTCTAGGGCGACTTCAATAGCAGACGGCTTGAATCTTGGATTTGCTCTCATCCATAAGGAGAGAACTCGGCCAAATGAGGTCTCGCGAATGGTGCTGGTTGGAGACGTACGTGGCAAGACCGCTATCCTAGTTGATGACATGGCCGACACGTGTGGTACACTGGTCAAGGCGGCTGATGTCTTGATCTCCGAAGGAGCGAAGGATGCACTCGCTATTGTCACACACGGCATCTTGAGCGGCAACGCTATCGAAGCTCTCAACGGCAGTCAGCTGAAGAAGATTGTTGTCACCAACACTGTACCCCACGAGGACAAGAAAGAGCTTTGCGACCGCATTGAGACCATCGATATCAGTCCAACTGTAAGTCTCTTACTATCCCATCCAGGATTCACTCTGACCACCATGAATAGCTTGCCGAGGCCTGCAGACGTACCCACAACGGCGAGAGTGTTAGTTTCCTCTTCAAACACGCTCCTGTCGACTAGAAGGGACTCGATCACTTAGTCAATGGCGGTGAGCCCGCACATGGATTTGGCGTTCAAGGCGGTACAGGCGTTAGGATCAACATCATGACTTTGCTCATTTTTCACGACAACATATCACGAGCATCACGAAGATCTGCAGATCGCACTCTGAGATCCTGCAGCTAGTGGTGAAGCCATTGCTGCAGCACGTGGTGCCGCACTACTTGTGCATTAGTGAAATTACACGCTGCTGAAATGTACCCTCTCCCGCTAAAACACATGGCAGGTGCTTCTAAACTATGTCCGCTGTCAAACCGGTTTGACATGTTGGCGCGACTAGACGCCACCCTGAGGCACTTGTTACGTTCGTCACGTTGCGTGATGCAGGCTAATGGGCTAGCCCCCTTTTAGTCCGGAGCAGTGCGAACTTTATATGCTCGTCAAACTCCTCACTTTCGCCTAAATAAGGTTTTACGGCTTGCGGGATCTTGGTGATGTCCCTCGCCTGCTATCAAGATGGCGTTGGTATGGTTGATTACAGGCAGCTGTCGATGATGGGCATGCAATCTCTGAATCACTTGCGTGCTGCCATCAGTCTGATCAACATGTCCACCTGCAGCGAGCTCATGTATTTGACCGTCGATGATGGTGCATGCGAGACAGCGCGGAGTGCGCCTCTCTGGGTTAGTGCTTCTCCAAGTGCCTCCACGCCTCAGCCACTTCCAGATGCCACAGGTCCATACAACATAGCGAGGGCATCCCAACGACGATCTTACGACTAAACGCCGGCATACTCCATGCTCCACTTCACCTACTCAGCCTTCATATCCACCCTCCAAAGGATTTTGTCTCAACGCGAGTAAGTCATTTCAGATCCTGCGGAGTCAATTCACTTTTGTCTATTTCCATTCTTGCACATTTCTCCGCGACTACCGGATCAACCCGTGGGTTTCAAAACCTTGATGGCGATCAGATCTCTGTGCAATGCATTATCTGCCACTACGTGCTGGTGAGCGGCCCATCACCTGATGCATGCATGCTATTTGTGAGCCATTGAGTTTCCGAGCTAAGGACATGAAATTCGACAGTTCCGGATTGCAGACGTCCGAAATTGAGGTGGTGGCTTTACACGCATGTAGTCTACGGAAGGTCGGAGTTTAAAGTCCCACCGGCGCCTGTGCCGGTGCCGATGCCGAAGATCAGCCAGTGCAACGGGGACGCTGGCGTTGAAGCTACTTGTAAGTGAACGCTAGCTGTAACCTACACGAAAGGTGCTCGTGCAAAGCAATTTGGTGTAGCGCGTCTCCTGTATACGATTCCTTTAGGTTATCGGGACAGACACACGGCAAGACTGCCGAATTGCGCAATCACACTAGCTACGAGACGCTGCGTATTCGGATTCGTGCCCGGAAGACAAATGTCAACCTGTAAGTTTCGATGTTCGGTGTCGAAGGTGAGGTGGCCTTCAAGGGTCTGTCTCATCAGAACAACAACGAACGACTCTCAACACCAGCACCAACATGCGCAAACGATGCGCAATTACACGCAGTACATGCCCGCCCCGGACAGCACCGGCAAGAAGCGAACTCTAAACCACGCCTTGAATCTCACTTCACATTAGTCCCTACTACAGCGTTAGCACAAACGTTCATCACCAAGAAAAAGGGTCCAGATCGCCAGACGACCCGAACCCCGTGACCGAGCAAACTAAAAGAAGCGTCTTCGTCACGAAACCCTCCCATTCTAGATTCGCCATCTCTCGGGCGACCGAAAAAAGATGCAAAACCGCATCCAAAATAGACTTTTGCAGGTGGCGGAAAGTAGTTTTGTATGTGCTTGCTTGTATGCTCCCTTGCAGCACGGCGCAACGGAAAAAGCGGCCCGAAAGGGAACTTTACCTGTGTCGCACCCACGATAATTGCCACTAAAACGATTCTCTTTCACGATGAACTTTTTTCTTCCCTACCAGCCTCGACATCCATGGTCTCTTTGTCTCGATCATGACTCTAGTTCAGTTTCGCCTCCTCTTCTCGTAGAAAAATCATACGATATCGTAGACGTCCACGTAGTAGTTAGTTCCACCAGCACGCTCGGTCACGTTCCCTTTGCAAGTAAGGTAAGGAAGGTACCTAGGCAATTGCAATAATGCCAACGGTCCGAAAAGAAAACTCCCACCTCTCAGTTTACAAATCCCGTCACGATAGCCAGCTACCAGAATCACCAAACTAAACCAATCAAACCCCGAGCCCCGCGCTGCAATATGCACTACGATATGCACCACGACTCTCAACACCAGCACCTGCCCTCGCATCGAGACATGCACGCAGCCTCGCAATTAATCCGCAGTTTAGTAACCATGGGCGCAAACCCGTTTTACCCACCACCTGCGCTCCTCTAAAGGCCAACAAGGATGCTTGCGCACACCTGCGTCTCAATCTAATGACGCTTGTCTCTTTTTGCCTGCATGCAAGCCCACCGAGCTGCGGCCCGAAAGGAAAGTTTGTGGCTTCGCCACGGTGCGAACCCTGAACATGTACCCTGAACGTGTACCCTGAACAGGTAGACGTAGCTCGGATGTAGGCCACGCCTAGACAAAAGAATGTGAAGGCGATCCACAGCAATCCAGGACCCTGTGTCGGCTGCGTGTCGATCGGGTCTAGGATAGACTGGGGCATGGGTTTGGATTTGGATTTGGGTTTGGTATTCGGGGGGGTTTGAATGGGGGTTTGGGACTAGACTAGAATAGTGAATACAAGGCTGTCTACTTGCTTACTTGCTTTCCAGATCCACTTTGGCAAACATTGTGTGATGGATGCGCTACGAGCTGCATTTGCACTTGGATTTGTCATGAGGGTTGAGCGTTTAGTCTCGCAATATGCTGGATATCTTGTTCCCCACGAAAACGGCCCGAAGCCGACTCAAGTCATTGAGCAAGAGGAGGAGGGGGAAGGTGACGCGCTCGCTTCGCCCATCCTTTGTCCTGTCTATCTTGTGTACCTGTTCTCCACCCGATACATTGCAGTCTTTAAAGCGAAGCAAGGGGAGTGGGCCGAATAGTATCGCTTGAGTCGTTGCATGGCATGATCGTTGAGCCTCGTACGGACTTGCTCGGGGGCTTGGCGTGGGCAGGCTTGGTGGAGTGGGTCTGATGTATGATGCATGATGGTATTGAGAGGGTGGGTCGAAAGACCGATCGGGAGAGTAGAATGGTTTGGGTGGGCAAGAGGGGAGAGACAGGAGTAAACGGATGGGTTTGAAGCGTAAGGTGCGAAGCATGTTTATAATGGGATGGATATCAAGAGGGATGAAAGCCAGATGGCGACAGTAATGGGGCAGTTGTGTGAGCAATAGGTGGTCTTGTAATTAGGGCCCAGTTTAGTAGTCATTGAAATGATTCTGGTTGGGTATGGAAGTAGTGAGAAGAGGGAGTAAAGGAATGAAGGTATGTGATGCAGAAAACGGTCTGTTAGCTGGAGTAGCTGGACAGACAGAGAGAGAGAAAGTGTAGCCCCAGCTTCGAGACAGGATGACAGATGAGAAAGCGGTGGTAGAAGTTTGCAGCACATTATCCCTTCTCCTTCATCTCCAAAATGAGCGTCTTTGCTATTATTCACCGTCTCTTTCCCAAAAACAAAAATCTCAAATGTGATACTTTCTTCCCTTTGGTCTCAACGAGCTCGTCCAACAAGTGCGTTACCCATCATTAGTCGCATTTCCGTTGTTCAACAATTGTCTCTAGACAAGCTGTACTATGCTGCATTGTCAGCATGATTAGCATGGGGCTGCAGTACATTTCGAGCGCTTGATTGCGTTTTGGGTGTGAAGAAAGAAAACGGCTTCATAGAGTTTCAAGCGTAACTATGAAGCATGAGTAGCGCGTAAAAGTGAGATATCTAACTAAGGTCTTGGAACTCATAGCTACTGTGAACTCTTTTACGTCTGAGATCGCTTGACCTACGCATGTACAACAGCAGAAGAAGAGCACTGAAGGCACACGTATTTAAAACGTCACCTGAGGGGACGTAAAACGCATCCCCACGACAGAGAGCGTTTGTCTGTCATACTTCTGTCATGAGGGATTTCATTTTCTCTATATTGTGAAAGCAAGCGTACGCAAGACGAAGAGAAGCCTCTAATCTGGATGTTGCTTATAATATGAAGGCGCTGATGACGAGTTTTGTCGTATCGAAGGGGTGGCTCACATACACACACACACACACACACACTCACTCACTGCGATGTCGTATATAGTGAGGGAATTTCTTTGTACAAAAGCAATTATCCCTCTCTTTCCCCGTACCTAACTATCTTCTAGCCTCTGTTCCCCCAATCTATCTTTGCTTCTCTACCTTCCCGTCGTCTTTTTCCACCCCACGCCGCCTTCTTACTCTTACTCTCCATCTTCTTCATCCGCTTCCTCATCTTCTTCTTCTCTTGTTTCTCCAAACTCCTCATCATTCTTTTGCTCATCTCACCGTTGCCCTTCTCACCACCCTTCTCGCCACCAGTATCCTCAACAACCCTTTCAACAACTCTCTCGACAATCTTCGCACTCTCAATAGCCTTCTCACCAGCTTTGACATCAGACCGCCTCTGCTTTTGTATCCTTGCGCCAAAGAAAATACTAAGCTGCGCTCGTCGGACGGTAGATTCGAGTTCCGGTGGGTACTCGCGGGTCGCGAGTTTCGGGTCGGAAAGAAGACGGGTAGTTTGCGCGTGGAGTTTCTGCAAGGCAGTTGCAAGTGGTGTATCGGGGAGGTCTGGGAAAGAAAGAGGCATGTTCCTCTTTCGATGGGGGTCGGGAAGAGGTCGATAGCTTATGCTGTATTGTTTCTCTTCTTTTTCGTTTTCTTCGACTTCCGAAAGAGTTTGTTGGGGCTCTGGGTCTGGGGTCTGCGGGGGTGCTTCTACTTCTACTGGGGGCTGGCTTGGCTGGTTATCCGACTCGAAAAGAGGGGATGAACTCTGTCCTCTGCTTTCTAGTACAAAAGCTAGACCAAGCGAGTGTCTGCCGTTGCTATCGTACATGTTGTTAGGTTCAAGAGTTCCTTCGGTATTGTCTGTCCAGAAGACCTCTCCTTCAAATAGCCTCTTTGCAGTCCTGTACACTGTGCCAGTTTCCGGAATGAGCTTGTTCCTCTCACTCATAGTAGCGTTGACCTGCAGTCGTCCACTCGCGTGGCCTATCGTGATAGCACCCTCCATCAAGGGCTCGGGGGATAGCATCTGTTCGACGAGAGTTCCAGGTATACGAGCAGCGACGGCTGTTGTCAATGCTGCAGTCAGTGGTATTGCGCGATGAGGCTGCGTGTCTGAAAGGAACCGAACGACAATATCCATCTGCGACGATTTGAGCGTTTTTCCGGACAGCACAGGATGGGCGGAAGACTGCGAAACGAGGCCAATCTTGGGAATGGTACGAGGGACGGCATCTTCTGTTGGCGCAATACCCATGGCGACCGCCGCAGCCTTTCGAAGGCTCTCGAGTAGAGCGAGCTTTTCTGTAAGCTTGTTGAAGTCGTTTGGAAGAATGGTGCCGTCTACACCAACGTCGTCTGCGCGGACGAAGACAGCTGGATTTGCGCCATCAACACAGGACACTCTGTAGCCGGCGATGTTGTCTATTCTTTTCCCAGTGGGTAGCACTCTACCGGTCTTGCTACCATAGGGATGCTTAAAGTCCAACTTGATCTTTGCGCCTTTCCCAGTCACTCCGTCGATGTTGTAGTCTCCCACAACAGCAGCTTGTGCCCCGATAACCTCAAAGGTGGAGTCGATCAACTTGCCAGTGTTTGTGTTTCGTATCTTGACCGTAACCTCGCCATCGCCTTTTGCATATATCCTTGGTGGAAGGAGACCCGCATTGTATGCATAAGGGCCTACGGCGCTACTCATGTTCCCGCAATTACCTGCAATATCGACTTCGTTGTTTTCGATGCCCAAGCCAACGAAGGTGTAGTCAATATCTAGTCTATGCTCATCCGGGTTTTGGCGTGCTTCTTGAGCCTGTGCTTCTCGCGCAGTCTCCCGAGCCGCATCGATGCCGCCGTAGCCTGTGCGAAAACGAGTCGCTCTGGTGTCGGTTGCGATTCTTTTCCCATGAGGTTCGACCAGACATATCTTGCTTAGACTCGATATACCCGCACCCATGCCATCAAGCTGGCGTCCATAGGGATCGCCACTTCCCATAACCTGGCGGAAGATGGTCGGCCATTTTGCGCGGTCCTTGGGGAGAGCTTGCGGTTGCATCATGACGGCCCGCGATGTGCCTCCCCGGTAGTAGGCCGCCTCAATGGGCTTCTGCACCGCGGTAAAAGGCGGGGCATCATGTCGGGAGACAAAAGTGCGTATGCGCAGGGAGAAGACTGGCGAAGGACGCATTACGCATCATGACATTGAACGCTCAAGAAATATGTTCGAGGGCGAATGATCGGAAAGGATCCGACCTCGGGACGGAAAGAATTGGACCCTGTGCGGGTGCACTGGGCAAGGGCGTCACAGCTCCGAAATTTTCTCGAACAGGCTCGACATCATCGCATCACGCATTCCAACTACACTCTTCGCCTCAGAATCCCCCCATTGCATTCACCTGCATCTCATATCCAGCCATACAATATGCTGCAAAGAACTATCCTCCGCGCCTCAAGACAACAGGCTGCCCGCCAAATACGGGCCTTTGCGCCACTACGTCAACAATCACCCATCACACGCGCAGCAGCCACACCCGCCATCCGATGGTACTCGGACGCCGCACCAGCAAAGGAGGGCGAGGCAGCTGAGAAGAAGGAGGAAGCACCCGCAGAGAAGAATGAGGCGTCGCAATTGAAGGAGCAGGTAGAGAAGAAGGACAAGGAGATTGTCGACTTGAAGGTAAGCCACCCCACGGGCCATCAGCAATGAGAGCGAGAGAGAGAGAGAGAGAGGGGTAAGAAGGACCAGCCCTAACCAACACGCTCTCAACAGGACAAATACCTCCGCTCCGTCGCCGACTTCCGCAACCTCCAAGAGCGTACCCAACGCGAAATAAAAGGCGCAAAAGACTTTGCCATCCAGCGTTTCGCCCGCGACCTGGTAGAGTCTGTTGACAACCTCGACCGCGCCCTGGGCACGGTGCCAGAGGAGAAGCTAAAGGGAGACAACACCGACCTCATCGCCCTCTACGACGGCCTCAAGATGACCGACAGCATCCTCATCAACACGCTGAAGAAGCACGGCTTGGAGCGCTTCGACCCCTCGGAAGCCGCTGAGAAGTTCGACCCAAACATCCACGAGGCCGTTTTCCAGGCCCCGCAGCCAGACAAGGAAGATGGCACTTGCTTCCACACCCAGCAAAAGGGCTTCAAGCTCAACGGAAGGACATTGCGACCGGCCAAGGTAGGCGTCGTGAAGAACGCTTAAATCCTTCAACAGCACGGCAATCTGCCGATTTTGGGGTTTCTTGGAGAGCTGCTGTATGATTATACTTTTGGGCTTAGCTCCACCGACACATACACATACACACATGAACATTGGGAAAGGCGTTTTTAATCCGTGTCTCTCCCACACATGGATGGATCGGCCGTTGGAGATATTGGCTTTCTCCTCGTTAGGATTTGTGTACATATATTCCCCTCTCACGCATCTGGAAAAAATGACGTAACTTGCGACAAGTTGTTGTCACTGTAACATTAGCTTTTTTATGACGGACATGACGGAAGACAAGAAGTTTTCAAGTTACGAAAGAGCAAGAAAGAAGATCAATTTGCATTTGCTTCCAATCTCTGACTATGTGTATGTGTGACGCCCAACCTTTTTCGAAACGCCAGCTTTCCCATGCAATTGTAGTTATACACTCCAAATCAAAGCCCTGGTCATGTTTGTGTTTGCTTAACTTCCAGAGCCCCGTATGATTTCTTGCTTGCCTTCCGCAGACATCTACCAATTTTGACCATAAGGGGTAGCACCATATGGCGTAGCGCCTCCCTGCGCCGCGCCACCCCATGAGCTCGCACCGCCATAGCCTCCCGGGCCTCCCACAGGTGTATAGCCCCCCGCATCGCCATAGCCCGCCCCGTTCAGCGTGGGACTCTGCGCGCCGCCGAAATCCTCGGGGTCTCCCGTGCCGCCCGAAAGTTCCTTGAGGATCTCGGCGAGTTTGATTTGTAACCGTTGGATGCCTTTTGTGACGATTTGATCTGGTTCGAGGCCGCCAACGGTTTCGACGTCGTAGAAGAAGCGTGTGGGCACGGCGTTGTAGTTAAAGGGTTCGTCGGGGTTGGGTGGGCCGCCGTCGAGGTTGATGCGGGCTTCGTCTTTGGGCCTGCAAAGTCCATGTGGTTAGTTGTGAAGCCAGTTATTCTCATCGGGAAGGGATATCATCACATACCACTCCTTGTCCGGGTCCTCCTCGTGCCAGTAGTCCAAATGATGCAGTTTATTCGCAGGGTCGTACTCGAATCCAATGGCTGCGCTGGGAGCCCATTTTGCGTGCTCCTTTGCGATACCCTTCTTCGCGATACACTTCATGTTGATGGCCTGGCCTCTGCGCAGCTTCACGATACAACTGCCTGTCCCCTCTGAATCGGTAATCACCGGCCTTCCCACCTCGTCATTCGGCGGCCGCGACTCGATGACCAAGTCGCGCGCATACACCTTCATGACCTCGCTGCCTGTGCATTTCGCGTTGAGAGTGAGCACCACGCTGCAGTTGTCGCAGTAGCCCTCGCAGTCGCAGTCGCGCGAGTACAAAAGGTCATCTACGCCTTTTGAGGACAAAGGAACGAGACCCAGGCGGTGGCAGACGAACTCGTCAGCGAGGACCGATGTGTTGTCGAAGACTTCTACTACGTCGATGGCGAGCGTCGGGATCTCGGCGAGCATTACCCGGCGCAGAGCATTTGCCGTTTCTAGATTGAAGTTTTGCACGATGAAGTTGGCGCGCTGGCTGTCTGCCTGTGCAATGGCTGTGTTAGCTCAACATGATTCCGCCTGACGTAGACAAGCCGGGCGGTGTACCTGGAGGAAGCGGACGTTGATCTGGCCGCCATCTGGATCGTAGTCCATCGCGTCGTCGTGTCAGGAGGAACGAGGCTGAGGGCTTGCAAAGCTTGCGAGGGAGCCGAGGTGTCGAGGCGACTGGGGTGGAAGGTCGACTGGTACGTGTTGGCGTGTGTGGGGTGGTGCTGGCTAGGGTCGTCTGCCTATACCGAGATTCTTTGAGGTGACTTCTGGAGCCAAAGGAGCCTAAGCCGATTGCGGCTGGTGACGGCATGCGCCACATCTGCGCCATGCCGCGGTGGAGTGAGGTCCACGGTTGTCTCACAGCCCTGATGGCTACTCTTCAGCATTTCGCACGTGCATGACCACCTGGGCATCGTTCAGCCTTGTACACGAGAGATGATGGACACCCAATACCGCTAGCCACGACAAAACACCAATGCGACTGAGACAGCAAGACAACGTGCGCTGATAAAGGCCGCATTGCAAGAGCGCCTATGGCTATGTCGCGCGTCGAGCTGGCTGACTTGAGGATTTCTCTCGCCATGTCATCCGGCGCAGTGCCAACAAGGCGAGTAACCGATCTACCGAGAGCCAAAAAATCTAACCATGTCTTTCTGTCGTCTGCGTTTACGCCCTGTCCCCCATGTGTTATTCTCGTGTCACAGCTCAATAGTAGTAGAACTAAAGATTTTTCGATTTCTCTACATGATGCTCTACCCACCAATTCGTCCTGCGGGAATAAAGCCCGGGGCGAAGCGTAGACTTGCTGGCTCTTTAACTCCCTTAGCTCCGTTAACCAATGAGAAGCAGCCCGGATGAGTACTTACCATCTGTATTGCGTCCATCCCAGCCCGGACTAATCCCCAGAGCGAGGAAAGTCTCGTATCGCCTTATCGTAGGGCTGTTTGCGGTGACAGTAAATCTGAACCTCCTTCTGAAAACGGAGATAACACCCCTTACAACTCCGCGCTGTCTAACCCGGACTAATCTCACGATTTAGAAGGGCGAGTACTGTCTTTTCGTGGAGCCAGATGCGGAGTGAGAGAATTCCACTTTACTTGTAGTCGTGAAAACAAAGTCCAGTGTTGAGTATAAGTATTGCTAGCAGCCCATCATGGAAAGATACACCATCCGCATCCAGTCTCATTCCAAGCAAACTACAATTACCTACGAGCTTCTCCGTTTAATCCAAAGCAGACATTTCCCACTGAAAAACAATGTCTCCCGTGTGTCTCATTACTGGCGCTACTCAGGGCATTGGACGCGCAACCGCAGAATTGCTTGCTTCCCAAGGATGGATCGTAGTCATCTCTGGACGGAACACTGGGAAAGGTGACGAGGTGAGTCTGTATTATCAAACTTCGATGGTTTATTAGTGACATCAATGTAAAAGGTTGTTCGATCAATCAAAGAAAGAGGAGGAGAAGCTACATTCATTAAAGCGGATGTCTCGGACCAACAATCAGTCAAGGCCCTACACCAAAAGGCATTCTCCATATACGATCGTCTGGACGGAGCAGTCAACAATGCGGGCATCTCCACCGATACCCAACAAATCGGCGACGCATCTACGGAAGAGTTTGAAAACATGTGGCGCGTTAATGTTCTCGGCGTCTTCTGGTGCATGCAAGAACAGATCCAGATTATGAAGAGGCAAGACTCGGGTCACATTGTTAACATTGCCTCCATCGCTGGCTTGCACGGTATCCACAACTCAGGCACATATGTGGCGACTAAGCATGCTGTATGTAGAGCATCTTTCTACACGCTTTCGTCGAACCCCCCACTGACCAGTGCCCTAGGTTGTCGGTATGACCCGTACCGCGGCGCTTGAGTACGCACAAAATGGTATTCAGGTGGCCGCTGTTGCACCTGGTGCCATCAGAACAGATATCTTGAACTATGCTATTGAGTCTGGAGCGTTCAGTGAGGGAGATATTGCTGGTATGTTTCCGATGAAGAAGATGGGAAAGCCACTCGATATTGCTCAGGCGTGCTCGTTTCTTCTTCATTCTGATTATGCTACTGGAAGTATCCTTGAGGTTGATGGCGGGTTGGGAGCAGCATAGAGGGTTTCCGAGTACTAGGGCGCAACGATAATCCACACGTAGATAAGTGTGTTGGTTCACAAACTGAGGGACCTTGGGAGTGATGTGTGGAAATGCGAGCTCATATTCTGGCCCGAATTACGGCCATAGCGAATTCGAACTTACTCCTTTGTATGGAAGCCTTGTACAGGCAAATTTTCAATACACGCTCCCTGGTATGTGGGCTTTGCGAATAGGTCATTGAGGACTGTCACGTGACAATGAAGCCGCAATTGGTCCGCAACAGTCTCCAGTCATCCGTGCGCTTGTCTCGTGTCTCGTGTCTCGTGGCAGCGTCGCACATATACTTTGGTGATGCTAGAGCTTCCGGGCCTCTGAAGTCTGCCTGCCGTGAGCAGGCGGAAGAAATGATTAGATGCGGCGCGAACATGGTAGGCAAACACTACCTTGCCTCGCAGCATAGTGTCCCGCAGGCCTAAGACAATTTATACCTCAAAGAGCGATTAAGGAACACAAGCGCCACTCTTCTCGCATGATACATGTCATGGTCCACTCTCGACGCCGGCAACGTCCGAGGCTTTTACTACCCTGCGTAACCAGATGGAAGCAATGCGCACTTGAGCGGTCCGCACTGCCGTCAACTGCAGAAGCTGCAACTGCGCAAAAGTATTTTGCCAGGTGCGGTCTACGTGTCAATGAACACCGGCACAATGACGAAAGCAAATGTCGCAAATCGCTCAGGTTGATCAATGTGGGCGAAGGGCATGTGATGAGCCATGGTGATATCGGCAAGGCGCAAGTCAAGCGAGATGCGCATCAAGTAGGGCTTTAGCAGCATGCACATCCTGTATTCCCGACAAGGGCAAGCCGGACACTAACAGTAGGCTTGGTGCATCCATGGTCTGCAGACAGTGTTGTGTGGAACTTACCAGACGGTGATGGGTGTTTCCTTCGTCCGTTTGGGGCTGAGTTGAGGGCGAGCGTGCATCAGCGAGGCTGAGACGCTTCTCCTTTTCTTTCCGCGTCGTGACATCGTCGGGTTAGGTTCCATCATTGACGCGTCCTAAGATCCGGACCCCCCATCAGCACAGTGCGTTGAGAAACAAATGCGCGGGGCAGTGCAAAAAAGATGCCCAGTAATCGCGCCAACCTGGGCAGATACATGGGACATGGCCGCGGGAGTGGTGACGCCGGACCTCTAGCCTTGGCAGATTGAGGCGGAGCAAACTGGCATGCGGAGGCTGGAACCATCCACCGATAGAAGGCGACGTTTGATATAAGACTCACCTCGTCACCACATTACTCCTTTACTCACCACAGCTACTCATTCAACAGACTTTCAGAACATTCTTGCACTCAGCACCCATGATCGCAAGCATGCAGCACAACATACCCTCACCGCAGCGCTCCCGCGCATCATCAAGAAGCAAGTCGCCACTTTCTATCGACCTCTCAGACCTGCCACCGCTGGTTGAGCCGTCACCGCCATCAAACACACTCATCATCACCGTAAGTACTGTTTCCTTGCGACTGCAGCGACGATACTAACCCAGACTAGAATCTTCTCGCGCCCGAAATCTTCCAATTATCTACCCTCACCGAGATTCGCGAGACCATAGACAAGCATGCGAAAGTACACACATGGGCGCCGCTCAAATCCTTCCGCCGCATAGTAGTATCCTTCTTCGACATTGAATCCGCGATACAAGTACGGCAGTCTCTGGATGGCGAGCAGCTCATGGGCTACCGCATCCGCGTATACTTCGGTGTAAACACGCCCATGAACCCGACCGACCAACACCTGGCACTCCCCAAGTCGGACCGACTATTCTTCATCTCGCCACCACCGTCGCCGCCCATGGGCTGGGAGATGAAGGAGGAGGATGCGCCCAACACGATTGTGCACCCAGAGGATCTGGCGGCCGCCCTGGCAAAGCTCCATGCGAACCACGAGGCGTCATCGCCAACCACCGACCACGGAGGTAGCCCCATCACCCGTAGGCGGACGGGCAGCACGACTGTAGTCTACCACCCAGAGGATCACGGCGACTCACCAAACCTTCCCGCTATCTCAGTCGAGGACACAACCGAAACACCTGAGCCTTTGACGCCACTCGACGTTATGGAGGGAGTCGAGGGACCCATCGCTTCGCAGAAGGCACAGGGCGTCACAGTCAGCACCGCAAGGCCACCGGTCGAGTTGATGCATTAGGGTCTTTTGTCGATTTTTTTTTTCTCGTTTCTCTTCTCTTATGTTATCGAAAAGCATTATACGTGCACAATTTCATGGCAAGGCGTGATTTCGGCGTTGGCGGCCTACTGTTTGGGAATGCTCTCTACCCAATGAGCTGGTTTGATGCGACAGACGGGTTATGGCAATGGATTGGCGTAGCATTGGGGTTATAGCTTTGAGGTTTTAGAGTGGTTGATATCCTGGTGGAATAACATGGACGTTTTCAATCGGAGACTGCCCCACTATTTGCCGTGCCAGAGTGAATGCTTAGGGCTTGCGACATGTAGTCGCGTTCAGTGTAGTCCAAAAAATATGGCATGTAGGATCATGAAAATGAAATCATGCAATTCGCAGTCTTCTGCCCCTTGCAATCCCGAAGCCAGGGCGCTTGCAGTCACGCGCAAATTCACGCCCGGTGCGGTCATTAGGTACGGAGATGTTGAACTTTGGGGACAGAATTCGGTTGCATGTCAGTACAGTGCGGCACAAAACAACGGGCTATTCTGAGACCGCCATCTGAATATCAGCAACTTTTACTTCAATCGTCTTTTTCGTCGCCTTCCATCGCTGTTCTCGTTCGTCTCGTTGTCGCGCGCGCACGTGACGCGCCAAGTGCATTAGCGTGCCCACCTCGCTTAGACCTCGTCGAAAAGATCAATCCAGCGAAACTCTGAATTTCGACTCTCACGACGACCATCTACTAACGTTGCAGCTTCCACACGCCGTCGAGACGCCGCAGTCAAGATGAAGCTCAACATCTCCTACCCCAACAATGGCACCCAGAAATTGATCGAGGTCGACGATGAGCGCAAGCTCCGTGTCTTCATGGACCGCCGCATGGGTCACGAAGTCCCTGGCGACAGCGTCGGCGACGAGTTCAAGGGCTACATCTTCAGGATCACCGGTGGTAACGACAAGCAAGGTTTCCCCATGAAGCAGGGTGTCATGCACCCTACTCGTGTCCGTCTCCTGCTCGCCGACGGCCACTCCTGCTACCGCCCCCGCCGCACTGGTGAGCGCAAGAGGAAGTCGGTTCGTGGTTGCATTGTCGCCATGGACCTTTCCGTCCTTGCTCTCAGCATCGTCAAGAAGGGTGACGAGGACATTCCCGGCCTGACCGACGTTGTCCACCCCAAGCGCCTCGGCCCCAAGCGCGCCACCAAGATCCGCCGCTTCTTCGGTCTCAGCAAGGAAGATGATGTGAGTTTTCTCATAGCTTCTTCGCCAATCCTGCTTCGTATAGCGGATTGAGTCTCGCTCTTTTCTGCTACAAGCAGTGCATTGAGTCTGAGCAAGAAGTGAGCCTATAGAGTTTCAAGGTTTGACCACTAACAACTGCCCGTGTAGGTCCGCAAGTTCGTCATCCGCCGTGAGGTCCAGCCCAAGAAGGAGGGCGCAAAGCCCTACACCAAGGCCCCCAAGATCCAGCGTCTGGTTACTCCTCAGCGTCTCCAGCACAAGCGCCACAGGGTCGCACTCAAGCGCCGCCGCGCGGAGGCTTCCAAGGATGCTGCCGTACGTACTCCGAGTACCACTTCTTCAAGATCCAAGACTAACAATTGTATAGAACGAGTACGCTCAGATCCTTTCCAAGCGCATCAACGACGCCAAGGCCGCCCACGACGAGGCCCGCAAGAGGAGGGCGTCTTCCATGAAGCACTAGAGCATCATCATGAGTTCATGATTGGGTCGTGGAATGATTACATTGGCGTCGGCACGAAAATAACGGTGTGGGCTCCTGTATCTGAATGAAAAACTTCGGGCATTCTAGGGAATAGGCGCTTCTCATACCACTGACTATTTCAAGCAGTTGTCTCAATAAACAATTGCATCACTTCACGACCGTCTCCATGCTCCACATATTTTGAATTGTTGTCATGTCTGATTGCTTGTAGGCGCCCTCACTTCTTGAGCGGTCGTCTGCCTTGTCATCTAATCACTGTACCATGTCTTCCAATCACCCCCGCATATGGACCCTCTAGGATGTCGGTCCCACCCAGTGATCCCATCGTCCCACTACCTAGTAGACCGCCCGACCCCACACTACCCCGATGGTCCGACCATATCTCATGGAAACGAATCGCCATATCACTAGCCGCAACAACAATGCACCCCTCTTCTACCCCTCTCCTCGACCAAACACCATCTTCACCTCTCGCTCTTCCGCCGTCACGATCAGCATCCATTGTCGGGCCGTTTGTAGTACCGCCGGGATAGGCAATGGCACAAAGGGCGCGATTTTCATCATACCACGGCACGGCGACGACCTGTTCGCAACTGGGCCACGCGAAGACGGCTACACGGTAAGGATGTTCTGGCTGAGCGAAGCCAAAAGTCGCTGCTATCTCGCGGCGCGTCTTGGACCAGATGAGGCTTGTGACTTGGGCTGCGCAATCGATGGTTGCAAGACAGGTGCCGGAGCGTGTATGGTAGAAATGAATGCATCGATCATTAGAACCCCCGCCGATGGCGATGAGACCGCGTTGCCAGGGACAGAATGCCATTGCCTTTACCGCCGCGTTGAGTGTCCAGGTATGTTTCGCTGCGGACTGGGCGAGATGCAGAACAGGGTTGTTGCTGCGGTTAGTCACTGTGTAAATTGATTCCCCACGCGGCCCCTCACGGACATCAAGGATAGCAGCTGTCGTGTTGTCCTCGGTGGAAAGGTTCGACCGAAGGACCTTCTTCGTCTCAAACAGATTGCAATTGTTGTCGTTTCCACCGCTGGCGAAGAGCTCACCGTCGGAGGACCATGTGAGGCCGCAGATTTGCTGGCTGTGGATTGCTAGACGGGCGAGAAGAGTCATGGCGCCATGCCAGCCGAATAGCGCGCTTTGCGTCTCAGACGGCCATTCTACGCTGTAGAAGTATATGTGTCCTACTTCGTCGCCGACGAGTAGCTCCTCGGTTGGCACTGTCATTGCTCTATCGCGAAGGGAGGGCCGTGGAACAACGCTTGGTCGCCACGAGACGCAGGATACTGGCTTGGGCTGTGTGGCATCGAACCGGGGTTCCGATTCGAAAGGACTCCAGAGCGAAATGCGGCCGTCTGCTCTTCCTACAGCGAGGATGGCTTGGCCGCCTGACGTGGAGGAGAAATTCAAAGACGTGACGTGACGAGTCTCTGGGGCGCTGTTTGGCGGCACAGCGTTGAGTGCCTCTGGCGTGTTCACACCACTCCGCTCAGACCAGAGATGCACAAAGTTTCCCAAGCCGACGGCCAGGCATTTGGAAGTGTTTGAGTATGCGAGCAAGGTGCAGTAGTAGTCATCACGAAGATTGGGTGCGTCGAGGACTGTACGCCATGTTAGCTCCAACAACTTTGGGTAAGCAACGGACATATCTGAATGGTAGAATGGGCACCGGTCTTCGCTTTCGGGGCGCCTGCCGCTTTGCTTTGTCTTGTTATTAGTGGAGAATTGACAGAAAAGTCTGGGAAAGCGAAGACAAACGCATAACAAGGCCATCTTTGACCCACGCGCTGTCGCGCCACACATGCTTGGGATGTGACGGGGAACTTGAATCTGACGAGCTCCAAGCTAGCGGGGATGATGTATGCTGGAATATGCGATCAGTCTGATCGATATCCAGCGCAAGTGCAAGACGTCGTCCGTAGACTTCCAACTCAGCCTCCGGGTCTGCTCGGTTGAGAAACGCAGACCTATACAGCGGCGCATTTGTTCCACTACCGAGCATCCTACCTCTGCCAGTTGAGACAGCTACCACTGTATCGCTCACAGCAGAAGGTCCACCCACATTCCACACAGCACCAGCACTGATCTGGCGAGCAGCCAGAGGTGCCAAGCTACGTCTGAAGTTGACATTCCTTCTGTTCGCATTGGCTCTCCCTGAGATGATCGAATGCGCGTCCCGGAGCCCACGTAACTCTTCGTTCATACGACCGCTTCTGCGTAGCCGGCGACTGAAAGCGTCCGCGTTTGTATGAGTATCGCGATTCGTTGCCTGCTCCTTCTTCCTGCGGTCTGCGGGACTGTTGAGCTCAAAACTTTCCCTAGCCATTGCGGGGGGTCGACGCTGGGCGATGAAACGATCAGATGTGCTCATTTGGCCATGACGAGGAGATGGCAAAGAGCCGCCACACGCTACCCATTGGCTGGGTCTTAGGGGTGAACTAGAATGGCGCAAAGGAAATCGGCGGAGGCTACCTTGCGAGAGCGTCATTTCGGTGGACGCTTCAGTGTAGCTCAGAGCGGGCAGTTCCAGGGTTCCATATTTATTGATTGTATCTGTAGGGTCGAGTGGAGGGGGCAGTATATGTATGTCATTGTCGACTAAACTGTCTGAAGAACTGCGGTTGCTCCGTCTCCGCTTTCCTGCAGGCGACGCATGCCTACTTGTACTCGAACTGTCGGCTTCAATCGAGGCCAGAGCCGCTTCACGGCGAAAGGAGTGCATGCTTGTGATAGGAGAAGAACGAGCGTGAATGCGAGCGAGGGTAGGAGAGCGATACCAAGGAGATGGGTTATGAATGGCTAGTCTCTTCTGTTTTGTGAGTGCACTTTCATCTGGTTGCACGGAGAGAACATCGCCAGTAGTTGAATTAAGGTCTGGAGTCGAGAGAGCTTCGAGACGAGAAATGAATTTGTACTTCTTAGGAGAAGATGGTGTTGGCGGATCAGGAGTATCTATGTCCCGAAAGAAAAGACAGCTGCGACTTTTGCGAGGGGACCCAGGTGTCCTTGGTGATAACCAGCCGTCGGTGCTGACGGTCTTGGTAGGAGATAGTGGCGGCGTGAGGTAACCAGTGTTGAGTGGAGAGACATGGTCATCAGTGTCGTTCATGTTGGTGTCAAGATGAGTGAACTGAAGAGCTCGCGCAATCAACCTTTGTGCATATGAAGCTGTCTGGAGGAGAGGAGCCGGCAGACCGAATGTACTGCCTTGTATCCCGATGTTATTGCTGCTGGGTTAGTAATGGCAATGATAGTTGGAATTGGTAGGATGCTGAAAGGTATATGTAGGGTGAAGGCGATGTCGGGCGTGTTGACAGTGGCACCGTCCGCGAGAGATGACGTGGGCGCAGGAGCTCCACGCGCATGGTGGGGCAACATTTCGCCGAGGCTTCAATTCGGGGAAGCCCCGAACTTGCACAGAACTCGCACCTTTACTATGGCAAGCGTAGGTAGAAAAGTGTGTTGACGTAGAATTTCATGCTGACCCATGTAGCACGGTATATCGCGCGGTACAGGCCCCGTTGTACGCTCTGAAGAGGCGCGACAGAAGGAGCTTCAGCAAATTGCACACTACAAAGACCTGGCGGACTTGGTGAACACAAAGGTTCGTAGAGATTACACGATGTAGCCTAGAAAAGCTAACGCGGGGTATTGTAGATTGCTGAAAAGCAGTACACAATCGAAGTCCTCGGCCTGGTCACGAAGCTGCTGAACGAGAACCCCGAATACTACACAATATGGAACCATCGCAGACGCGTTTTGATGTCTCTTGTAGGATCCGAGTCGCCCGGACAATCACCAGATGATCTACTGCAGGGCGACCTACAACTCACGTTTGCGCTGCTTCGGAAGTTCCCCAAGTGCTACTGGATATGGAACCACCGCAACTGGCTTCTGCGGAAGGGAGAAGCGCTAATGGGCGCAGAAGCAGCATACAAGCTTTGGTCAGGGGAGCTACAGCTCATCAATAAGATGCTGCATGCAGACAGTCGCAACTTTCATGCTTGGGGCTATAGACGTATCGTGGTATCGGAGATCGAACGTTTGACTGCATCTTCAGAGGCTACTACCACCGAGGACACTCCCAAGAGTCTTGCTGAGTCCGAGTTCGAATACACGACGAAGATGATCAAGTCCAATCTTTCCAATTTCTCCGCGTGGCATAACCGCAGCCAACTTATCCCCAAAATTCTCAACGAACGCAACGCAGACTCCAAAGCGCGTCGCGCCTTCCTCGGCTCTGAGCTAGCGCTTATATGCGAAGCCATCAACACTGATCCATTCGACCAATCCATCTGGTTCTACCACCAGTACCTCCTCTCCATTCTGTCCCCTTCTTGTCCAACCGACCAGCTAGTCGTTCAAGATCTTACCAACGGCGAGCGGCAAAAGTACTATGAACATGAGGTCGAGTATATACGGGAGATATTGGAGGACGAGGCGGACTGCAAATGGATATACGAGGCGCTGCTTGGGCTTGCGGAGGCGTATCTGGAGGTTGATGCTGGCACAGGCTCGTTCACGACCAAGGATATGAGGTCATGGCTGGACGAGCTGAAGCGTCTGGATCCGTTGCGGCGGGGACGTTGGGTCGATTTGGAGAGGAGATTGAAGCTTTGAATGCCAATCAACGATTACGGCCATCACGGCTGCCCTTTGACTTGTTCATTGTTGCTCTTTGCAGGTGTCGCTTCCTTCCTGGCATCCTTTTTCCAAGCCCACAGTCCCAACATGCTCGACCACGAGTTATCAGCTGGCGCGGAGGCAACAGACGCCTCCTGCTTAGCCTGAGCCTGGAGTTGGCGGGGTGGCGCAGAGACCACCGCGCTTGCTGTTGCAGGAGTAGGGTTGACACCGCTCGAAGCAGCAGCAGCAGCCAATTCTCTGCCAAGGTTGTGAGCGAAGGTGAGGGATAGGGCTCAAGGCCTGCCTACCGTTGGTACTCTTCCTCCATGCGTGCTAGTCGTTGCTTCTTGAATTCGCCATCAAACGTCGCCACTCCAATTGACACACCGACTATTGCCGCCAAAGCAACCGGGAGAATACGTCCCGCCATTTTCACCTGTGAGTTGTGTGAGTTGACTGCGATTTCCGAGGTTGAGTTGTATGACGAAAGCACCCCCGCGGGCAAAAAGTTCGGCGTTCGCCCACCAACACGCGCTAGGCGGAGCACGGGACGACGCGCCATGGCTTCCACCTACAGCCAGCAGGCCACGCCACCGGCATCAAGCAACGGTACGACATGCAGGCGAGTCCAAATGTCCAAATGGCGCCAGAAAGGATTTGTTCAGGACTCGGATGAAGAAGAGGAGGAATCTCAGCTCGAGAGTCAGGGTTCTAGGCCGAATGCTGGCTTAAGTAGACGCGTCGAGCGCGTCGAAGATGGTGTCGAGCGCGTCGGACAAAATGGAGAGGCAAAAGAGGAGACACAAAGCGCTGAGGAGGGCCGGGGAGAGAGGCATGATGCCGCTGAAAATATGGAGGGAATACAAATTCTCGGGGAGACCATAATCACGCCCACGAAGCCTAGCCGCCCTAGCCGTCCTACGCCTTCTCCGTTCACACCCAAGTCAACCCATGCCCCCAGGCCGTCGCCATCAGAGAGTCCCGATCCCCTTCAAAGTTCACCGACACCGAAACCTCAAAGAATTGTTCAGCCATCGTCGTTTCAGCAGCGTCCAGAACCGCCAACTCTGCCACCCAGCTCCATAGTGTCTATACCCCAGCTCGACGACGAGCTTGCAATACCATCACAAGCTGCTGGAGGCCCGAATATAGCACCAGAGAATGCCATCACCGGCAATGCCGGGGACCCTACACGTGCCTCGAACATCCTCAACCAATTCGGCATCGGGCCCTTGTCAGACAATTCTGACGATGACGATCTCTCAGATCCGCCCACGGACATGGAGTCGCCTCCGACAGCCTTTGTCATGCCTCATCGGCGAACTGCAGTTCAGGTTCTAATACCTTCCTCAACCGCTTTGCAGAGGGAATTGGCCATTGCCGACGAAAGGGCAAGACGCGACTTTCGCCAACGGAAGCCAATCCAATTGCATCCCTATGCGTTGGAGGGGGAGAGGTATCGGAGAGAGGTTCAGAGCAGAGGACTCAAACCAGTGCGAAGAGAGAGGTCGCGATCGCCTCAAGGCCATCGAAGGCAGCAAAATGATGAGACACAGGAGCAGGACTTCAATCCTGACGAGAATCCTATGAGCAGCCCTACTGATGTCGAAATTCCGGTTTCTACTCCCACCGTTGCACGGCCAAGGAAAGACGTGCAAGAGACGGATCCATTACGTCGTCCTGCTTCTGCTTCTGCAAGACGTCCCCCTTCCACGCAACTCCGTCATCCTCATGCGGCTAAGCGGAGAAAGTTCAATGTCTCGTCGACCCAAGCTGTTGCGCCACCAACGAGCATATCCAAAAACCCTGACATGCGTCGTGACATCTGGTCGATACCTCCAAATTCTCCTCCTTATTCAAGTAGCCCGCCACGACCTGGTAACGCTTCAATCCGACGTCCAGCTATGCTGCGCGCGACTACGCCAGCACCCAATTTGCCCACACCTTCCACCTCATCAGTAATTCAGGATGATATGCGACCACTGATGGACTCTGACTCCGACCCTGCGCCGCGTAGCGTCCAGAGATCTGGTGGTGCCCTTCGCCGGCCAGCGAGGGTTGTGCTGACGGAAAGCTCATCTTCAGCTACCGACTCTGCCAGTGAAGCGGAGCAGAGCGATAATGAGTTGAAACATGTTGGTAAGAGAATAAAAGGAGTTTTGCCTGCCTCCTGGTTACGATTTGATCGGCAGACTCAAGAGCGGCGAAAAGCCCAACAGCGTGAGCGAGAAAGAGCCCGAGCAAATGCAGCTCTGTCCCCTGAGCCCACTGCGCCCGTTCGTGGCGTTGCACAGAGGGTCATGAAGCCCCATGGACGGCTTCGTCAATCCCCAATGTCCAATACTCCTTCAAGAGATCTTGTTGTTATATCTGACGAGTCAGATGATGAGTTGAGGGCTCCTGTCTCACGACCCGTTCAAAATGTACATGACTCTGTAGCTGATGCTTCGGCATTGGCTGCAATATTTGATAATCGTTACGCTGAAGACGATAATTTGTCAGATATGGAGCATGATCGATTGCATCTTCCTACACTAGGAGGGACTGGTCCAACCCGGAAGAGACAGAGTAAGCTTACCGACGCTTTCAGTAAAGCGAAAAAGGTCAGGTCTTCAAACGCCCTGGTAAGGACATCTGGGCATGGAAAGGAATCTTCTGGCGGCCGATCTGGGAAGAAGAAAAAAAACGGTTATTCCAAAAAGGCTGGCCGGGCTACACCACCAGCAATGAGTGTTATCGATGTGGACCTTTCACCATCTGGACGAAACGGTAAAGTACCACAGTTTCTCAGGGTAGCAAGACGACAAGCACTTTCACGACCAGATCTGGCCCGTCAGAGCCCACGTACGAAGCAGATACGGCTGCATAATGCTGAAGATACGGGAGAAGCCAATGCTACCCTTCAGCAATGGCAACAAGGCACGATAAAGCCAAAACCCAATGTTTCCTCGCGTCGACGAAAGCCTCGTCCCCATTTGGCCGATAGGGCCGAAAACCAACAACATACAGAGCGGCAGTCAGTGGCAGATGCGGGGTCTGCTAAGGCTAGTGATAGGCAATCAGAAGCCGGAACAGAGGCCACCCGTTCACGACAGCGTCAAAACATTTCCACTGGCCTCCACATTTTTCAACGCTCATCTGTCAGAAAGGCGACGACTAAGCGGCAAGAGAAAAGCACTCAGCAACCCAGCATTGATCGTGGACGTCCGAGATGGAAGGGACCGTTACCTTACCGAACCGCACAGCTGGAGGGCGACGAGAATGATTTCGGCCGTGATCACAGAAAAATCGCTTTCGAGAAAGGCTTATTACGCGTCGATCAACAGTTTGGAAACCAGCTCCCAAACGAACACCATATCATCAACCCGCAAATAGCGCGATACCTTGCAGATGATACTGTTGAGTTACCACCTCTTCCTTCTGCTACCGATGTCGGAGAACGTCCGGTAGATGTCCCAAGTGAACCTGCACCGACTGTCAAGAGACGTCTTAAACGCAAGGTTCAGGCTCAAAGAATTGATGTGGACGCACGAGAATTTCGTCAACCAAGCGAGCCGACAATTCAAGAGATACTTGGCACAACCGATGTTGCTGAAGTACAAGAACCGGACTCAGAACAGGGTCTTCCTGTGCTTCAAGGACTGGCACCGTATGGTACTCGATACCCCATCACGTTTGATGTGTACTCACTGGCCTCTGAAACATATTTTCATTCGTCTACTTTGATTGGATCTGATGCATTCTCTCGGGCTCTCAACATTGGGAAGCCTGAAGGTCGCGATCTTGACGACAGCGCTGGTTATTCTACCATCACGCACGGTAGCACGTCCGTCAGGTGCGGACCATGGAGCGATGAGACGTTCTCAATTCTGCATGATGTGGTGAGGAATGTATCGGTGCCTACAGCGCTACAGGCATCCACTTTCGATACGTCAACGGCGCTGTACGACACTCAAATGCATTTGTCTCGACTCGCGCGGTCTTTCATTACCTACGTATCCGATCATCTCAGCTTTTTGGATCCAATCGACCGAAGAGATTTCGTAGTCAAGGTAGTTCGATTGTGCCAGACACTGCACGATGGCACACTAGCTGCACAAGACGCCACCAATGGCTCTGGTGCTGGGAGTCATGTACGTACCATGGCTTACCTGCTCGTGTTGAGCCTCCAATTGCACCACATCGCTCAACATCCCACTGTTGATCCTGGTAGCCGAATCGAAACCATGACATTAGCAAAGAATGTCTCAAAGACCATTGTCACACACTTGGTACGGCAAGGTATCCCAGTTTTGAGTAACTTCCTCGAGCAAAACAAGCGACACTCTGTACGCGAGAAGGGGGTCCAAGACAGCGAAGTCATCGTCGAGAGTACGGTCATTTGTATGCACGTTTTGGAAAAGATGAACATGCCAGCATGGGGCTTTTGGGAGCTTGTGAGCCAAGAGCTCAGCCCCATGGTCACTAGTGCCACCCACTTGTCCTCTTTTGAAACCACATGGGCTTCACTTTTTACTTTCCTCCCGTTCAGCGAAATCGACGCATCCGGTATGCCCTTACGGAGTCGGAGGGAAACCTTTCAAGACGACAATTGGGCATGTATTCGCGATATTCTGCGACGCATGTTCGAATTGTATCCGGCTACGTACAGAAAGCAAAGCTCATCACTCAATGACTACGTCCGAGCCAATCTCACACGATGTCACAGACTCATGACACACTGGCACTGGCGCCGTCCAGAGCTCATGCTCAACGCCGCTCTTGACTTCTTTGGTAAAAGTGGTCTTAAAGGTCTTCGACGCGAAGAAAGCAAGGGATCTATATCTTTTCTGAACGACCTGGCTACCGACCAAGCACTGACTGTCGAACCGAACGAATACTCTTTCCACGTCATACTTAAGTGTCTTGCTTTGGGTCTTCATGGTATGAGAGATACTTATCCCGAGAAGAAAATTCGTAGCTTCGTCTTTCGATCCCTGCCTAACCACGGTCGAGCATATCCGAAAGATCAGCCCCTGGACCAAGAGAGCCTTACAGCGCTGCGCAACCACCATGACTTATTGTCCACGCTTTACTGGGGCGCACCGCCGGCATGTCGGCCGAAGCTGGACCACATTCGTGATCTTGTGAGCCACGAGAGCTCTCATCGCGAAGCTTGCAGACTGAACGTGCGTGCTTGGGCCAATCTTGCTACTTTTCAACTATCGACCGAGGAACCCTACACGTCCGCAAAACCCTTTGCGCTCTGGCACAAAGACATTATGCATCAGACTTTGAGGCAATACAAGCTGGCAAAAACCGAAGCTGAAGACTATCTGAAATCGGGTGTTCTCGACGGTACAACAGATATTTCCGCGGTCATGGTGCGTCAAGCAATGGAGAGAAACCAAGAGCAGGTGATTGCCACACTCCGAGACTGCATTGCGGGTATGAGCAAGGTCATCCGACATGCAAGGGATCAGTCGTCTCTGAGGACGTTCCTCGTTGATTCCGAGATGATGCATTTACTTGAGCTTCCTCATCTGGAGGACCGCCGCTTGATCAATGTCATTCACGACACGCTCAAGGTCCTGCAAGACTATGCGAAATCCCAAAAAGCGCAGTCAAAGAAGGAAGAAAGTCAGCAGATCAGTGAGGAAAGCCAGGACTATGGCGACTTCCCCGACATGGACGACTTAGAGGACATGGATATAGATGTTCCGACAAAACCAACTCAACAGTCTGGACTTGACTTTATCCAGACGCCACTCTGGCACTTGCTATCGAATGCCTTTGGAGCGGAAAGTGCACCAGATGATATCCTGCTCAAGGATTGCGTCGACACGTGGGTCCGCGTTGCTGAGGGCCAGGTCGCATCGGGCGAGCGATCCTGGTCTTACTACCTCGACTCCTTTAGCCAGGTGTCGTGGAAGCAGCTACGCCAAACCGAGCAGACACGCAAGTTTGGTCCCTACTTCATGGCTGCGCTTATCGACTGTGGTTCCACCGTCTACGAAGAGCATCGAAACGACTTCCTCCAAGCGCTCATGGTATGTCTGGTAGAGCGGGAGTCGATGCTTAGATTCCAGCATCAATTACTGCACGCGATCCTTCGCGCAGACGACCGCCATCCGCTGATGCAGAACCTATCTTTCTTCCGCGACCTAGAGACAGGCGCATGGGACATCAACGCCGACACGCTTCGCACACGCCGCCTAGCACTCATCTCCAGCATGCTATCCAATATGCGCTCCGACATGCACACTACAGCGCTCACCTCACCCACGCTCACCGCCGAAACCAAGCGTTTCTACGCCTCCGTCCTAAAAGATTTCATGACCAGCATGAAGTACAACTACCAGCGACTCAGCCAGGGCACAACAGTCACCGGCACCTATGTCGAATTCGTGCAAAAAGTAGTCCAATTCCTAAAACAATACACGAGCGACATCAACCCCGTGCTGCCCTTCTTCACCGACTCCGTCGCCTTCCCACTCCCCGCCGCAGACCCAACCTACGTCGTCGCCCGCCTCTGCGGCTACGCGCCCAAACTAGGGGACCCGGGAACAGCGAAACAGCTCGCTGTCTTCGTGCAGACTGTGGCTCAGCAGGCCGCGGCCGATACCCAGCAAACGTACCTCGTCAACCAGCTCACCACGGCGCTGTGCACAAACGAAGCGCCGACGGCAGATAGACTGGCGCTCCGGTCGGTCTTGCTGCAGGCCATCTTCCCCGCCTACATTGAAGAAATGCTGGCTTCGCCCGCGGCTTTCCTCATCGCGAGACCGGTTCTAGCGGCGCTGCCGGCCATCTTGAAGACTATGGTGTTTGACCTTCGCGTCGCGTGCCCGGATAGTCTGGCGGCTGTTGTCGGCGGCTTGGTCGCTGTGGCGCACGCGTTCATCCGCGGGACAGAGGGCTTGGTTAGTGAGGCGGAGAGTGGCAATGTGCCGACGCATGCTCATGTTCTCGCTGCGCTGGCGTACATGCAAAGTGCCATGGAGGCCATGGTCCCGCCGTTGGAGTACATTTGTAGTCGCACTATTGATGGTGCGGCGACTCCGCCGCCGTTTGTCACGTATGCCGATGAGTTTGTGGGGTACATTTCCGCCCTCCTTGATCACACTACTCATGATTCTGTCCCTCGGTACTCCGGCGACGCACACGCCCCGCCTCACGACACGTCGCACGCTAATCTCCTGTCTTTTTCTCGCCGCGGTTTGGCCGAGGGATTGAAGACGAACTGGAGTGAGAGTGCGGGTAGGATGTGGTTTGGATCGGGGCATGCGCGACGAGAGGTGTTGCTTGATGTCGGTGGGGTTGAAGAGGAGAAGGAGAGGTTGGGCGATGCGGTGAGGGGGTTTAGAAGGGTGCTTGGGGATGTGTATGGGGTGGAGGAATATCGAGATGTACGAGGGTGTAATATGGGGTATAATGTCGTTGTTTAGTAGGCTGGGAAGTCCGTTAGTGAAACGAGCAAGAGGTGTTTTCTTTTTTGATCTTTTGTAATTAGATACATGACATGCGTAACGTTTAGATGCAACATATTCTAGCTTTGCTTTTCCCATTGGGAAGATATCAACATCGTCACGCGCGGTCATGCAAGCTTTCGAAATACACCATTTCATTCATATCACCCTCCTTATCTCAAGTGAAGGCTACGTCGTGGGCATGCAGATGACACATGATCAAATCGCCAGTCACCATGCAAGTGCAACATCCATATCCGAAGACCTCAGCGCAGCGCATGTCCGTCAAGCCTACCACGAGTAGGGTCTTTGTTCTCCCCAGCCTCATCATTTGTCTTAGAATCGTCCTCGTCTCCACTTTCGGGTTTACGGTCTGACAAATGGGGTTGGAATCCTTCAGCCCGATTTTCTGGCTGCTTGTAGGGCTGTGTGCAAGTGTAAGCTATTTTGAACTAGAAGAATGATGATAAGCTACATACCTTCGGCGATAGCCCAGCAGCCTTTCGCTCCGCCTTCTTCTTTTCGATATTTGCACTGGTACGTGCATAGTAAGACTCGGTATCGTACTTGACGGCACGTCGAATAGCTTCGACGTGGGTGAGCTGCGATGTGAAAGGGTCGTAATGGTACAAATCCTCTCCCGAGGCATGGGGACCAAATCCGGGGGTATTCTCATCTCCGTCTGTGCTGCTGCCAGTGGCAGCAGTTGCCTTCTTCTTCTTCCTGTTTTTTCTCTTTTTCTTCTTTTTAGGTGTCTCAGCCGTTTCATTGTCGGAATGGGGGACGTTGGCCTCAGCGGTTGTATCTTGAAGAGGGCCTGGAGCTTCAACCATGTCGGGGGGTGGAGCTGGTGTACTGATTGGCTGGTGCTGTTTGTCTTCAACCAGTGTTGAACTAGAAGATTTTCGGGAACGGACGGGAGGTGAGGTGGAGCCTGATACGAGAGTTGGTTTTTTTCATGATCAAAGAGCTTCGTGGACTTACTATGCTGGGAAGAACCAGGGGTATTTGCACTTGGCGCACGAATATTAGTTGATGATGGGATAGGGCTCACAGGAGAGCTTGTTTTAAAGCCTGTTTGGTGAGCGGCGGGTCCTGGAGAGGCTTTCCGGGGGCTATTTACTTCCTGAACAGGTGTGTCGTTGGATGGAGCCTGTTCTTCTGGGACAGTACCAGAAGCAAGTGGGGAGAGCGAGGGGGATGCTTTATAGCCTGGTTGTACCCCGGATTTGGCCGATAAGTCTTTCTTGGGTGGAGGACCATCCGCAATCTTGGGCTTGTCTGTCTTTTCAGTTACTGGAGTGATCTTTTCAAAAGCTCCTCTTGGCTTACCAGTCTCTTTCTCGCCAGCGTCGTTCTTCTCATTCTCCTTCGTGCTGGGACCTGTAGTATGCGTCTTCGAATTGCCCTTTGACTCTTTCATTCCGGTAGGGGCATTCTCCTCAGCCTGCGGATTGGCCTGTCTGGAACTACATGGTGTATCGACAGCTGCGGATGGAGTACTGGAGTTTACGGGCGCTTGAATGTTCGATTGGACATTCGTGACGGCCTTTGTGTTCTTTGGGGGGTTGGCCTTGTCAGCCTTGGCCTTTGCAATCCGCTCAGCTTCTTCCTTCTTTTGCTGCTTCTTTCTAGCCTCTTTGTCTTTCTTTGTTTGAGCTTTGGATTTTGTTGCGAACGGATGAAGGGACTGCATCTGTTGCGCCCCACCCTTCTTGGTCGCTTCGATGGGAGACGCTTCGTTTGATGCCAATATTCCCGCACCTTCTTCGACAGGGTTGGCTTTTGTTTGCTCCAAATCTTTAATCACAGAGTCTTCTAGGTGGTGTGTCTCCTCAGTTGTAGGTTTCTTCGACGGCGCCTTTGCTTTTGCTTTTGACGCAGGGGCTGGTTGCTCAGAAGGCGTCAAATGTGTTTGAGAAGTATTCGGCTTTGGCTCTGCAGCTATGGCTAGCGACTCGGTTTTACCTAGAATTGTAAGCTTTTGTGGGATTTTTGAGGAGCGATGATGGTGGTACCTTGGTTTGCAGCCGTTAATTCGTTCCGAACTTCTGCACCAGGCTCCACTTCAGTGGTCTCTGGTTGCACCTCTGGAGCAGAGTGGAAACTGATGTCATTCTTTGCCTCATCATCAGAAATATTGTCATAGGCCGGTGTTGGGGGATGCTCCTTCAACAACGGCTGAAGAGATTTGGCATCATTTTGTTGGCCTGCCTTGGTCACTGACCCAGCCTGAGGAGCAGTCTCTGCATTATGAGGCCTCTTCTCAGTCGGATGGTCCTTCATATCCATTGATTGAAACACGGGATCATTCCCTTTCATCGATTCTGCCTCTTCTTGCGCAGTCTCTGGTGCATTAGATCCTGTTGATACTTGTGTATCATGAATTTTATCCGGAGATTGTGGCACGGCTCGACCATCAGTCATAGATGAGTTGGCTTGCTCTTCAGCTGAGCGGGCATCAGTGGCATTTTTGTCGTCACTTCCACCAGACTCGCCGTCTTGTGTGGTGGCCGCCGTGTCAGACCCGGCTGCAGGCGATCCGCTGGCCTTCGAGGTCTCATCAGATTCTGGCACTTCATCTGCAGGATCACCCTTCTTAACTGGCGATCCACGTTTGTTCTTGCCTTTTCCCTTTTTGGTGGGCGACTTGTGCTCGCGTTTGGGCTTCTCTAGTCCTGGGCTTCCCGTGCCTGTGCGAGCTACAGTTTCCGGTCGCGCAGGAGGCTTCTTCGGCAGGCCGCTTCTAGCATCCTGAGGTGAATACAGCACCATTTCGCTTGATGTAGCCGCTCCCTCACTAGCACCCAAAGCAGCGTTCTTCTCGTTATGAGAGGCGCCCGTTGCACCGCGGGGATTACTTCCAGCGCCCTCGCCAGCACGTGTGTGGTCAGGGTGCGCGGTGGGAGGCGACTCTTTCTGGTAGAACCGCCTAGGCACTGAAATAGTAGGCTGTACTTCGCCATTTCGCAGACGGGGATTGAGTTCAGTGATGGTCAGAGCTTTCTTAGCATCCGAGCATGATGCAAATCTACAAGCGTTAGTTGACTCCCATAACCGGGGAATGAAGAACCTACGTAGCGAACGCATGAAATGGCCCTTTGAGCGAGTTACTCCTCAGAGAGATTCCAGTAGGGGAGATCTTGACTGCTTGCTGAAACAACAGTACAAGCTCGTCTTCGTGGATATCCTGCGGCAAGTCTCCAATCCACAGCTCATTGACGCTCGTATTTTTTGGACCGATCCAAGTGTGACCACAGCCAGACACGGCATCACCAGTGACTGCCGGATCATCTTCTGGCAAGCGACGTCGAGGGTTAAAGTTGGTGTAGTAAGAGCCCGGCGGAATTGCAGGGTTGTAGCTGTTGTGTGCTGCCCGACCACCTGAACTAGACGTCTTACGTCCTCGGTTCGGGGGAGGTACAAAAGTGCTCGGCCCGCCTTTCTTCGCTATGTTATACCCTGATCCCCCACTGAACTTGCGTTTGTTGCCACTATAGGGATCGAAGAGAAGGCTATTGTTCTGGTGACTAGCCCGGCGAGTCATGGGTGCACGGGGATCCACGATCTGCGAACCCATGGGACCTTGGAGGTGGATGTTTGTCATATCGCCCATCGATGTCGTATGCGGTCCTTGAGGTTGACGCATGAAGACCTGAGACACTGGCGAAGGTTGGACCATACCGGGCTGATATGCTATGGGCCCTCGCGATGCCATTGTGGGATCTATGGGATGAATGGTATACTGTGGATGAGGCATCAGTGGGGATCCTTGCACATATGGTCCCATAGCTGATCCGGGCATCATTGGAACAGCCATATGCGGGCCGATCGGTTGAGACGACATGTACTGAGGCGACTGAATGCCGGCCATTGGACCTGATGGTTGTCGTGTGTATGAACCATGGGCCATACGATTGTTGTTCTCAGTCCATCCTTGTGGCTGATTGTAGGACTCAGGCCCTATATTTCGATTGCCTCTAAGCATGTTCATGGCTTGTGCGCGCATGTTGGGAGACGCCATAGACGGCATGCCCATGCCAATGCCTTCCATACCGCTGTTCCTCGGGGAGAACATAGGCGCGCCCGGATGCTGTGGCATGAATGGTGGAGCGCGCTGTGGAGTTGGTTGCATGTTTGAAAGAACCGGTACAGTTGGGGCCACGACGGCAGCGCTATTCGGACTTAGCTCAGCATGTAATAGTTCTGTCGTTACGGTCAGCTTTCTTGGTCGAGATCGTCTTTGTTTGCGGTTCGTCTTACGAAGTTTCTTGCCATCGAGTGCGGTAGCCTCAACAGAAGAGTTTCTATGTTGCTGTCTCATGGTAGCCGAGTTCTGAGCCTGGCCTACACCAAATGCAGCGTTGTTGGTTCGACTGGGGTCGCTCCAGGTTGCGATCATGATGAAGGCGACGTGCCAGAGGAACACTCGGGGGAAATCAACAAGCTCGTCGAAGACAAAAATTTTATCGACAGCGGTGAGCGGATCGTTGAGATCGTATACGTTGCCCAGCTGAATACCTGTGAAGTTGAATTGATCTGGATGCGCTTGCGCCCAATCCTTTGCAAACTTGTTCGCGCTGTACCAAGTGTCGCGGGAGATGAAGAGCAACATTTCCTCGCAGAATTCCCTGCCTTCAACATGGAGATCCTGAGTATCCCAGAGATCCTCAGCAACCCATTTTTGTTCAGGTAGGATACAGAGGCATTGGCCTTGAGCAAGTCAGCATTCGGTAGACACAATTCTCACAAGGTATCTGCTCACTCTTGTACTTGGTTTGCCAGTACCTCGCCGCTTGTACTACGGCGGCCGGATCATCTCTGCTGCGTACAATGACAGGCACGGTCGCTGGACTTAGCGAACGGGGAGCTCGTGTACCAAGCTCAGTGGAGAAATAGGCCTGCCGAGCGCCTGGCGCGAACTTGGGGTCTCTAGTCGCATGTTGAACTGCATCAATGACTGGCTCCTTCGTATCGGCAGGGCACGCGGGCTGTGTTCGGTCTGCACTCGCGACAGCGGGCTCCTCGATAGCGGGTGAAGTTCCGGGCGGAGGACTAGTTTCCGCCATGGCTGAATGATGCCGCAAACAATACTGGCACAGTATAGAGAATGCGAGTGAGTGCAGATTTGCGCGAGGCAAATGGAAGGGTTCCTGTTAAAGAGGAACAGATCAAGCCGCAAATCTATCCAGAGGAAAGAACCGCTGCAGTTGGTGCAGGTGCGACTGCACGGAAAGCACGATTGCGGAGATCGAGAAGAATGGAGAGTATGGCGGAATTGGCTAGACTAACGAAACAAACAAGAGTTTGTCATCGCTTCAGGTGGAAGCAGCGGTTGGCGCTACAGTAACGGGGTGAAGGTGAGGGTGAGTAATGCGCAATCTCCGCCATCTATCAGCACAGCATTGTAATTGGACCTTGTCAACAACTTCTGGTCGAGAGCCTGACGCTGCAATGAAAAAGAAGCCAACCGACAAGGGAAAGCAATCATTGCACACGCGAAAGTGATGGGACATGAGGACTGGGACAAATAATAGAAGGCACTGCACTTAAGTCCCAAAAGATATCAGAAAAGGCTTTTAGGAGACATGTTTTACATGTGCAGATATAGGGGCCAGTCTCCGGCGGTAGATGCAGCCACCCGTCGCTTGAATGCACGCCATATCAATCGCCGAGCGGTGAAGGCAGGAGATGACCAAAGGCCGGGAAGGACTATGTTGCTGTCGCCGACATTTTTTCATAGACATGTGACTTGGTTGACAGTAATCCGGGCTGAGTGGAGTGGGTATAATGCAAGTCCGTCTGTGCCCCCGCCGCTACACGCTATCAGTCTCCTTTGGGACTGAGCGCACTAACTTCATAATCTCGCTCTCATTCTCTCCTGCAACTGCGCATGGTTAGTGATGCAATGGCTTTGGCGGTCTCTCATGCTGCGACGGAACAAACTTACCAGCTTTCCCTTGATTCCAGTCCACAACAAGCGGCCTCTGGAATGCCCCGCCGTCCGCCTTCAGCCTTCGCATAGCATCGCTCTCATTCTCCGCCCCGCTGATGACTTTGCCTACTGCGCTTGGTCCGCCTAGGTAGTCCAGAATATTCTTGAGCTGGTCCGTCGTGGGTGGGGCTTCTGTTACATCGAGCTCGAACTCTGTGCGCTCGGCCTTGTTTTGCGACTGGTGGGATGATGCCTGGTCTTCGGTGGCGTGGGCGACTGATTGCGCATTGGCTTGCTTCAGGAGTGTGAGAACGCGGGTAGAGGCTTGGTTGGAGGGTGCGTGGAAGAGGGTCACGACGTTCTTTGCGCCGTGCTGTTGAAAGTGGTCAGTGAGCAATATGTAGTACGGTGACAAAGAACTACCTCTCCGAATAGTCGCTTGAACATGTTGGCTGATGTATGTGTTTGCTGTGTTGGCGATGTGGTGGGTTGACAAGCAAAGTTGGGACGACGATCTGCTAGCTTTAGGTGAAGTGAGGTGAGGTGAGGTGAGGTGAGGTTCAGGTGTGACGTAGATCGTCCCGCTTGGGCCTGCCGCATCCGCCGCTGCAGCTCATGCGGAGACATTATCGACAAGAGATCTACCACACCTGGGCTCGGCTGGCAGGTACTCGTGCAGCTTGCTATAATAACCGTACTGCCTTTGACTAGCTATAGCTTCTGGATGGTAGCTTTGGAAGCACCCCGCCAATGGTGCATCGCTCGCAAGATCAGCTTGTTGAGTGAATCTGCGACGCGCTTCAACCTGGACAATCGACAAACGGAAGCTGGTCCGTCCAGCACTCTACAGATGTGATGACAGTCAGTCCGACAACATCACGCTATAGCATCAAAAGTCCCAGTCACAGTCAGTGCAAACTCCACCGATTCAATCAGACGAAATGGGATCACAAGCAGCTAGATTTCGTGATGTAGCCTGCAAAAAGCCGAATATACATTTACGCCATGAATATGCCCCCATCATCCCAAAGTGTGGGATCATGCTGCTGCGAAGGAACGTGCCGTGGCGACGTTCGTGATTCCCACTCCCTCTGATCCAGAGTCATAGCCGTCCCGAGGAAACCGAATTCATGACCATATTCTCTAGCTCATCGTGCTCGTTTCGTGCGCCCTTCCTCTCATGCTTGGCTTATGAGGTTGGGTTAGGGTTCATCTGGTGTCGGTCAGCGTCTGCATATTACCAAAGGTCCATGCTTCGACGCACCTTGCGCTTGCCACCGGTCATGGTGACGTTGACGAAGCGGCGGGTGTATGTGAGTCTCTTCTTGGCGCGGCCCTTGGGCGTCTTCTTCTTCTCTTGGGGCTCAACCTGGCAGTGTGTTAGATCCATCCTTTCTACATTGATCCTCTAGCCCGAGTCTTGCTCTAGTCGCGATTTCGTAGTCGGACGTGATGCGTTCCGTCGGGCAGGCGTGTCGAGATGGGTATGCTTACCTTGGGGGCTGGACACTGTTAGCACGCGCTCATCTCCATTTCAACGTGAGCCAAGACTTACTTTGAGACTTGACCTTTCCGGCACGAGCGAGGGATCCGTGAACCTTTCCCATGTTTGCGGTTGTTGAGGAGTCGAAGTTGTCTGTGGGGTGGCGAACTCCTGTTAGCGGATGTTCTCCTTATTTCCAGTTGTCGAGTGCGGGCGGTATAAAGGCTTTTGGTCGCAGAGGTTCGCCTTTGATGCAAGGTATACAGTGGGAGTGGGCGGAATACGTACAGTTTGGGTGCGGTCGCTGGGTGTTCGATGACTGGGGCGCCGACGATGAGGTTCAAAATGCCTGTGTACGAGCGGCCAGCGGATTAGCCGAGATCACGTGTAGCACTAGTGCATCCAACGCCGCTCCATACTATCACGAACCACCAATAGCTTTGCAATACTACAATCGTGTTCCGAGTGCGCACAAGAGATTCTAATACCTGCTACAGTTGTAGTGCTTAGTTGCTGGCTTGAATATCTCATCGTGCAGTGCCTAGCTTGCAGATTTGGGACACAGTTTTGCCTCGACTCTGGTAAAAGATGATCAGATAAGATAATGCGGCAAGGCCATCACCAAGTGGAACAGAGTGCATATTACATGCGCGACTCCTCCAACGATTTCCCTCACTGCTACGCAGCACTGCATGCTCTCATTGCGCTACTCTGAAAGCCGGCCATCTAGATCGCCTCGGTCCCGTCGTTCCTGCGATAAGCTTCGTCCTGAACCTAGCCGGACATCTCCGCCGCAGTTGATCGCATGATGCGCATGATGCGTCCCGTAGCTTCCCTTGCACGCGTCGTAGCTTGCCATCAACCACCACTTGACTGACAGCTCCCCACCTTCATCTAGCATCTCCTCCCTATCCCCTTTGCTTGAAGCTGCACATCCCTAGATCCAAGCAACATGTATCTCCAAAATGCTCTCCTGGGGCTTATCAGCGTGACAGCAGCCACCAACGTCCCATCACCACAACACCTCTTCGCGAATCCCTCCGCCGATGAATCCGGCTACAAGATCCCTTCGGTCCATGAGTCCGCCGTCCAAGCCCGTAGAATCATGCGCCTCGAAAACATCGGCACCCTCTCCACCGTGTTCCCAACCATGCCACACAGCACTGAGCAACGACCCTCGGACGTCGGAGGCGCACCCATAGGCCTCATGGATTACTTCGGCGACTGCGAGCCCGACACGGGTAACCCGACTATCCTCGCCATCACCATCGCAACATCATTCAAGAATGTGGACGCTGGGTCCAACATCACGCTGAGCATGCGCTGGCACCCCCAAGACACCAAGTGGCGTAGTCCCGCATCGCTTCCTCGCTTTTCGCTCGTAGGCCGCCTCGAAGACATCGACATGGATCCTGTAGAGAGGCTCGGCGTCACGGCGTGCTATGTCAAGAAGCACCCCGATGCTGCGTGGTGGCTGCCTGGCAACATGATTCATGAGAGCAAGTGGGTGAGATTGGTTGTCGAGGACGTATATTGGATCGGAGGCTTTGGAGACCGCGCGTATATTGGTTGGATCCCCAAGGAAGAGTGGTTCAGCGTCACGCAAGAAGAGATCGATGGCGTCCAGTTGCCAGGCGAGAAGAGCAGTGCGTGGAATGCTGTAAGCAGTTGGCTTGGATTTGGTCAGCAGCAGCAAGACGCGCTCGAGTTGTAAGTTTGTGAATTGTGGAGAGCGTGGGAGAATATGTTCTTCTGCACGTGATTGGTGTACACCAGGCACGTTTGGGCATGAAGAATGCCGTTGAAGCAGCCGAGTCTTTATTCGTGACTGCGCATGTCACATGGGCCTGGAAATTTGTGGTAGGTCATGATATACGTTAATCCAGATATGACTTCGTAGCACTTTTATCGATCATGACAAGTTCACTCCTTCACCGGATGCGTTCTCTTCTGCACTTCGCGCCTTCAATGCCAGGTACCAGCTAACATCGCCGCGCACAAGAGCCCCGAGAAACTTTACCCTCGCCTCACACTGCCCTGCCTTCCACCATATCCGCCGCGATGGCTTTCCCAGCGCCCTAACAACCAAAGCCAAACTCAGCCATCCACAACCTCTCCTTTCCGCCTCAAATCACGAACCCTACCCCCTCGATCCCTATGATCACCCAACTGCTACAAACTTGGTTCCAACTACACGATCACTCCCTGCGAACCCACACGCTGTCTTATACTTTGCCGCATCACTCTCAGTCTAGTATCTCTATTGGCGGTTATATGAGCGAGGAGTGCGTGGTTCTCCTACATAAACATGGTACCACAGCTCAGCACCTTCCAGAGAAGTAGCACATGGACAATCGTCGGCTGCGACTCGTTCTAGATGCATTTCGAACTCATCAGCGAAGAGAACAAGAGGGAAAATCTGGATGAGCTGTCGACAGATGGGAACTGGGACAATGGAAAGGAAGATGCCTGAACAGCTACTACTCATCCTTTTCACCACCCGCCGCACTTCTCTACACACGCCGTACACATCCCGTCGATCTCACGCACTCGCCGCGCCACTTGTACATTTTCAGGCGGGTGGTAAAGTAGCAGTAGATTGGTCTACTACACGCAGGGCGAGAAGTGAGAAATGACGCGAAGGGTCATGTCCTGCATGTGCCAATCCCCATTCTAAAAGGATAACGAGAAAGAACTGAGAGTGGGACAGCGTATACTTGACGCTCTTTCGCCCCAGGCTAAGCATAAACTGTGCACACGCAGGGCACAGCCCACATTCAAAGTGTCAGAAAGAGGGATAGAAAAGAGGAAAAAAAAACCCCGCGTCTTCAAGCGTCGTTACAGGACTATAGCCAGCCCAGCTACCTAGTCACCGCTATACTTCGCCCTTATATCACATTATACCATACCCATCACTATCATGCAAAGCAGGCGAGCCAGAGTGCACTATCGCCCCTGCTTGCAACGGTCTTTCTACTCCACGCCCTCCCTTTCTACGCGTGAGGAAACTTTTCCAGCACCACTGCTTTTCCCCCGTCTCTGCACTATGGATACATTAAGTTTGACAAAGACGGGGTACGTCGGCCTTGGTCTTCTAATGCACGTTTATGGGCTGGTGTTTATGCTGTTGGAGAGCGCGAGCTAGATGCAGGAAACAAGGGTGGATGTGCAAGCAAAAGCGCGGAGATACACCGCGAGAATGTCCAACTATTAGGATGGCGGAATGGAGGCATCTGAATATTGAAAAAAAAGGGGGCGTCATTTATGCGGAGCAGCGGGGGGAGTTTTTTTTTTGGAATGTCAAGTTTGATGGCTATGGATGATTGTAGAAGACGTGTGAATGTGGCATACTAGACGATGAACGATGAACAATCGGTGTTTCAAATAGCAATGTATACAAGTAAATATGTGATCTGGAATGGGCAGTGCAGGATACAACTGCACCTTGATTGTAACAACACCGACTGCCTACACAATAGCACCAATACTGTCGCCATCCGCTTTTGCAAGCTACAGCTGCTACAGCCGCTCGTCTCATTCGAAGCTCTTGATCCGCAAGAAGATTTGTATGCCTTGCTGTCCCCCTTACCTCCTTACCAACCTTGGATTACGCGACTAAGTGTATTGCTGGTACAATTAAACATATCTCATATCGCTGGGTCCGTCCGTCTCGCACCCATGTCTCCCAATTCCTTCTGCTCCTGAATGAGGCACTTGTCATGCACGGCGGGTTGACATTATGAAAACGAATCGTGTTCGAGAGAGGGGGGAGTCAGTGCCAAGCACAACTTTCCAGCAGTTGTACACCAACTATGCACACCCGTGCCATGAGTCGTTGTTCGAGCAAAAGATGGCAAGATGAGTGCCCAACCACGCCGTCGTGCCTGGGATCGCTCAATCGAAGATACGAGAATAGAAGGAAAAAGGCCTGGCAGGTATAACGAAGAAGACCGCTCTCAGCATGCACCCGTACCGCCCGGCCACTTATTGAATGAAGCTTTTCACCGTCTTACTGTATGACGCTTTCGCGTTCGCGTTCGGCAGAGCCTCCCGGAGCATCATCGTCATTGTGCATAATACCCCGACTTGGGGGTTGTGGTGGGGGGGGGGGGGAGGGGGGGGTTGAACGAAGGGAAAGGAATCGATAACCTCATTGAGTCTAAACAGTTGTTTTGACCCCTAAAAGATCTGCGATCTCGCCGAGTGGTTTTCAGATCTACGTTTTAAACACCGCCGCACTCGTGTAAGCAATTGTTCGTCCTCGGAATGATCCGAGGTTTTAAGTTCATGACGACGCTCCGCCTCCTTGGATCCGCGGATGAGCCGTCGGCGGAAGGTCCATCGAGATGAGCTAACGGCTATCCGCATCTTTTCGCGACTGTGCGTTTGGATCATCTGCTGTGGTGTAGCATCCGGTGGTTATGACGAGCTGTGGATTCAGGTGTGCGAGTGATGCCGACTGACTACACCGCTCAGATCGTCTCTCTCTTCCTCTCTTTTCGCTCACCGACCTGCTTTGTCGGTCACCAGGAACCTCGTGTCGTGGTCACCGCTGTTTGATGATGTCTCGGGCTTTGTACAACTCGGTAAGTGCCATGTGAGGCCGCCTGCTCTTTCTCTTTCTCTTTCTCTTTCTCGGGGCGTTATGGGCGCCCGTGCCAAGTTGCTCTCGTCGGAGAGATCGGTTGAATGTCGCATTGTGAAAAGGACAAACTCATGGGCGGAGACTAGTTGAACGCAAAGACAGTGACTATTGAGATGACAAGTGCGACAATGCAGCCTCACACCGGTAGATGGTGAAATCGTTGTCTCCATGGACAACTGAACTTTACAATTGACTTACCATGTCCATGTCCGCTGTGCTGTCGGCCAACGCATACTTCATCGTGGGTTGCTAAAGCATCAGCTGTATCTGAGCGTCGAAGCAACCAGGTAATTCCCCCGCGCTAGAATAGCGCTGGTCACCGCTATGTCTTCTTGTCGGGCGACGACAAGGGCCCTCCTGGTGTTCGCGACACCATTTTTGTGATCAGGACCTGTACCTGAAGCGACCAGGCATCTCCTGGTAAATAACCACCACCACCACACTTGCGATGACCATCCTGCTCGGCGATGACGTGGTACTTACCGGAGTGCGTACGCCTGACGTCGAGCCCAAGGACAAGATGAGGGGAACGGCCTGCAAGCCATCATCTGATCAACATTGGGTTAAGAACAAGCATCATGCTAGGAGACATTTCTACGCGAGACCTTACGCGAGCCTTCATGTGAAACAGTTCCGCGTTATGCGCGATATTAGTTCCCGTCACGTAGCCAAACTCAATCGCGCAGTCTCAAACTCTACCTCTGCCTTACGATTGTTTGGTAGCGAGGGTTTAGTGAGGCGATCCCGATGATGCCCAATGTTCGCACCAGCATTGTGCCCCGGAACGAGTCGCGATACCAAATGTCCGGCAAGGCGCTCTGGCGCTTCCCATGAGTCGGCCCTAAGGACTGTGTCGCCAGATGCTGACTCGAAAGTCTTTCGGAGAGAAACGTGAGATGGTCAGTTTGACGATGCGGATTGCAGGGACAAGCCTGGGCGCTAGGGTCATCCAGGATCATCCCATCCGCGGTCCTCAGCACGGTCTCATCACTCCCCATGAAGCCTTAGCTCCGGAGCATTCGCCCGCCTTGCGCTAGAATGCGGTTCGTATGCATTCTGATGCGAACGGACGAAGGGTAGGCATCGTGCGGCCGTGAAAGGGCGATCACAGCTGTCACGCCGGCGTGGGTGCGATCCTGACTCTTGGACCAAGACGGTAAGAAGCGGATGCTCTGACATTGACGTGTCGCGTGAAGTCTCAAAGTTGAGTGTTAATGACCGAGGTAACTGGTGGTGGGCTAGGTCGTTGCTGGACACAGTGGAGGATGATACTCACCGCTACTGCTGTGAGTGCCCATGCGAGCGTTGTTCTCCACAATAGAACCGCGGTAGACAGGACCGTGTCGGCAGTTGTAGCACACACATATGTGCCCGTCGATCGTGGTTCTCAGGGAAATCCCCCTTGCCCATCACCGCTCGAACTCCTCTTGCGCAAACCTCATTTCGGAGCTCGTCGCGCTGATGAGAAAGGATCACCCGGCTAACGGCTGGACGTGAAGATAGATTCCCTGTCTGCTTGTCTGCCATGAGTAGCGGGGAGAAGGAGGGGCAACGGTCGCACGGCGTTATGGGTAATTCCGGGCAAACCTCCTTCTCGAAGGTTGAGGATCAAGGATCATGGCTGAAGGTGAGAAAGAAAGTCGGCCGTAATGGCCGCGTACGGCGGTGGTACCAAGGAATTTGCTGCGAAGTCGCCCAACACAAATAATCTTAGGATATATTGACTGCAGGCCAATTGCGCACGTCGATTGGAATGCAAGGCTGCGCAAAAGTTGGCAATAGTAGCCACACACGGAAACTAGGTGATCATGGCGTAGATGATGTTATTTCGAGCGCATTCTCGTACCGCTTGGGACAATGGCGGGTCGGTTCCGAAGGGAGAGATCGTAATTACTGGCGGCGATGAGGGTAAGGAGCGCTAGATGGTTGACCTTACCGGGGTGCCTCTCTCTCGGTACCTCTATCGCTGAAATGCACCGCTCGTGACGGTAAAGTCGTACGATTGTTCCTCCAGATCGCCATCCAGCAGTAAGCATCTTGTCTTGGTTGCCGGGAACGGCTGCTGCACTGTGACAGCATACTCTAACCCGACGCTTTTATGAGTGGTGTACCGCAGCAGGACCGCACTTGTGGCTGACACGCCATCCATAGGCAGATTTAGGAGAAGGCTGCACCCAATCGATGAAACCAGAACCATGGCGTATTAACCATATCATCATCGCCTCAATAAAGGTACGTCATGAGATGCAAGCGAGGCGGAGATTGAGGGTCGAGAATGCGAAACACTTCCACACGACTGGAAATGCACCCAGAGCCAGAACAGATGATGCGCAGATCTCTCGTGGGCACGATCCACGGGCTTGAAGGGGCGCTCCGATCCACATGCAACCAACAACCCGACTGGCAGACTCCAGCCACCGACTCCAATCAGGGGAGCTTTTAACGACTGTGGCGCTTCTTCATCTCCATCCCGCAACTGCTTTTTGTACGCATCTCCAGCAGCTGGCCTCGCCTAAAGTCTATCACGCACGCACACACATGCATAAGGGTAGCGTGTGCATGCTCTGAGAGTCTAGAAATTGCTTGTTGTATGTGAGTGTGGCATCCAAAAGCGTTACTTTTCTCCGTATCGTGGGGGAGAAGGCAGAGCGTTGCTTTTCCGTGCTCTGGACGGTCTCAAGCCCGTTTGAAAGGATTCGAAGGATTCCGTCTCCGCCAAACGGTTGGCGCATTGGACACGAACAAGGGTCTAGAATCAGACGATTTTTATTTTGCTTTTGACAGCCGCTGAACCAGCCCTAACCGAGCTCACTCTAATGTTGACGTCGGACCATGTGGATCCCCTCCTTTGATGAGTTTGGAGTGTAAGCCGCTGCTATTGCCATGGCCATACAAAGCTGGTTTCAGACTTATTGAAAGCACGAGACCGTTGCTCGGAAAACCTGGGGCCTGAGTCTTGTAAGATGAGCGCCGTAGGGGTTCGGAGAAAAGTTAAGTGACGATCGCCGGCTGAAGCTTATGCGCGTGGGCTTTGATGGCGAACGCGGGATTGCGTCGAGACTACATGTAGCCAAGTCACATGCGTCTTCATCACATCATCTTGCAACCATGTTGAGGCGCACTACAATGAAGCAATTCTGGACATCTGGACCAGCAATGTGGTGGGCTGATACATGCTACTAGATCTCAAACGAATAATAGAGGGCATGACTTGGAGAAATTGTACATGTCAGTTGCATGTACAATAGAGTGATCCTCACCGATAGACAACGGAGAGAAGGGTCAGGTAGCCTGAATAGATCAGAACTGGCTTGCAGGAGTCTGCTTTGGGACTCGCGATTATCGTTTGCAGTACGATGTTCGCCGGGTGTAGAAAGGCGTGGGCGGATGAATGACTCCCTGGATTAAAGCCCTGATCATAATGTCTTGCATTAAGGGGGGGCGACTAACGTGGCATTAACGCGGGAGATGCGTTACTGACACTTGTATCGGCCCTCGGACTCTAGAGAATCGCCACTCCTTCCTGTATAGCCTGGGAAGGTGCGATAATGTGGAACCCAGATCGACCGACGTGGGGTGGTAAATGCGTGGGCAGGCAGCTTGCGAAATGACGGAGACAAGCGACGATCATCACTCGCACATGGAGGATTTGATGCGCGAGGCTCATGACAGGGATGATGCATCTTGGCTGCGATGTGCGTGTGGGTTAGGAATTGCGAGTGTCGAGAGTCGCCATGACGTGTTCAGTTTCCGTTAGGTTTGGAGGCCAACTCGGGCTCAATGCAAAACATCTTTTCACTGCCTGAGTTATGGACGTCAAAGAGAATGGCAGCACGGAAGTTCGTTGGGTTCATGAATGATATTGATTTGATCCATTGTGACGCATGTCGAGGCACATGATGCCAATGCAGATTCCCTACTATAGTACAAAGAAGAGAAGGTTACTATTGGCTAGTAAATGCCAAATTCCAGAATGCGAAACTGTAAGCCCGCTCCAGTGCGGAGCTAAGAAGTAGATGAGGATGAAAATAAGCGTACAATATCGCGAGTGATGGCGACGTAGGATATCGTGAACAATGAGGAAAGGAACTCCATTGAAATGCATGACATGGTGGGCTATCCTGGAGCGCCTATGCAAAAGTCGTGCAAGTGGTATCATTGGCAGAATATGACAGAACAAAGTGTGTCATGTGCAGAGACTCCGAGTATTTCTAGGCTTGTCAAGGCCGATTGCGTATGACGATTAAAGTTGGCTTTTCGCGCATCAGGTCGTAAGGGTGGTGCTGGAAGCTGCATGGCAGCCTCGCTCATGTCGCTTCATGTTGCTACGAACGCTGAAGGCTTTGCCGCATCCCGGTTGTGGGCACTTGTAGGGCTTCTCGCCGGTGTGACTGTGGCTGTGGATGCGGAGGCTGCTTGGGCGCGAGAAGGCCTTGTTGCAGGTCGAGCAGATGTAGCGGTCTTGCGACTGAGGGAACTGCGACTGGCTCGAAGTGCTGATGTAGTGATGGTGTTGCCATGGGTTGGATCCGTTGGCAGCTGGGCTAGGCACGGGTACTGGCAGAGGCATGGAGTGCGGCTGGTAGTTTGAAGGCAACGGACGCTGCGCATACATGGGCGTGCTGTTGTAGGAGTGCTGCTCGGGCGAGTAGAAGGAAGCCGATGAGGCCGCTCCTGGTGATGACTGGTAGGGCGACTGACCATAGACTGAAGCACTGTAGGGCGACATGGAGTGCGGCTGCATCGAGTCGCGCTTGACTGGGGGCACTGATGAGAAGGACTGTCGCTGTTGGTGTGGCTCCACGTTGTTGAGTGAGCCACCGACGAAGTAGGGCGCAGACGCGGCCGAGTGGTTCGATGCTGCCGAGGGCGACTGGTTACCGTCATGCGCAACGTCTGGGTGCATTGGCGGTGTTGGAGGCAGTGTCATCCTGGGGTTGCTTGGCGCTGACACTGGCGCGTAGTTGGTGAACTGGTCTGGCCGCGTGCTCTGTGCCTGTGCTGGTTGCTGCATTGCTCCTGCCCCTCCCTGCTGTGCTTGCCTTAGTTGGGGCGATGACGACTGGCGCTGTTGTGACTGAGGACTTTGGGAAGCTGCGAGGCATGTTAGCGGCAAGGCCCGGGAAGGTGCACTCGTGAGGGCTTACCTGAATCAGATGCAGCCTTTTCGTTGCCGGCAAATTCAAGGAGACTCGAGATGGAGGGTAACGAAGGCTTCTTCTCCTCGGCCGGCGGCGAGGGTGGTGACTGAGGTCGTTGCTGTTTCTGCTGCTGCAGCTGATGCTGCTGCTGCTGCTGCAATAGTAGTTGTTGTTGCTGTTGCTGTTGCTGTTGTTGCTGCTGTTGCTGCTGCTGCTGCTGCTGCTGTCGGTACTGTTGCTCGACTTGCTGTGGGTGTGGTTGTACGGGGTAAGAAGAGGCAGCGACACCAGACATTGGATATCCACGAGGCTGCGGTTGTTGGTAGTAAGCCGCGTGTTGTGGGTGTTGGAACGCCTCGCGCTCCCGAACGCTGCCGTGTACCATACTGGCGAGATGCATTGCCATGGAGAGAGAGATACGGGTCACGGGTCACAACAGTGGTTGCGTAACAGAGGAGGAGTAGGTAGGACTTGGGTGAAGGAGGCGAGCAAATGATGACGAGATGGAGGGTAGTCAGAGCGACGGGTACAAACAGATGTAGTGCCAGGAATTCGGGCCTGCAGCATTCAAGTACAATGTCCAGCGGATTGGCGAGATTCAGCACGAAGCCCGTTCGCACCGTAGCGTCGTCAGTGGACCTGTCGTTCCCTGTCCAAATTGCGTTTGAGCGGGCGATGAGGCGGCGGACCGTTGTCAAAAAGCCCACCTCCCACTGCAGTTAGGCCGACGCTCAGTCCCTTGCAACGGCAATGCAGATGACAGACGAAGGCGGTTTAGAGTGAAGATGTGCACGACCCGTAGTAATGCCTTGGCCGAGCGATCCGCCCACGCATCCCAGGCCGCTCAATCGACGCTGCGCCGGCGCAGGAGCGCTTTTCGGACACACCTAGACAGGGGCCCTGGTCAAGATCCAAGGACAGGCCGCGATGCACTGCAGATCGACCGTTCCAGGAGAAACCTGAGGAGAATCCTCGTGGGTTGGTCGGAAGCAAGCACGCTGTGGGCAGTGCTGGGATCGAGTGAGAGAGCCCGCCGACACTTTCCAACGGACCGGAATTACTCCTCGCCGCATGCACTGCAACCTGTCTCACACACGCCGCTGCCGCCAGGCGACAGGTCAGGCCGCCGCCGCCGTGAGCTATGCGTCGCCGATTGCTGCTATCTGCCAGCTGGCTGGATAGGTGGGCTGTGGGCGGTGGGCGGTGGGTGATGGTTGGGGTCACGGCTGCTAGGGGTTCTCAGCACGGTTCGTCAGGCTATCGATCCGTGGCGTCGTCAGAAGTTGCTGCACATTCGATTCTATTGCTATCAGCATGTCCATTCCAGACCGAATCCCGCCTTCTGGTACAATGGGGATTCCAAAGATCCACTGCGGCTTGTATCTTTTGTCGCCCGGCACGGCAAGAGCCAGCCACAGGGGCGTCGAGACAATACCGGAAAGCCTGGCTGGAGCGCTGCGCAGGGGCTGCAGAGCGTAGGAACGGCAAATACTGGGTTGCAGAAAGAGTCGAACATGAGACGGGCCCGACACGATTCTGCACCTTGAACACGCTTTAAGCAAGCCCACCGCATTCAGCCCTCAAATGTCGCCTGTATGAATTGGGCCGGACATTTCGTTTCGTCGCAAGCCATAGTCGATAGTAGCTCGAATCGTCCCGCCAAAGTTTGGCTCATCGACAAGTCATTGCGGAAGCGAGCCAAGCGCCCTTTTTTTCGTGTAAAAGCTGCCTAATGCTATCCGCCATGGCGGAGCCTTGTCTGTATATGGTCCGTCATGTACTGTCGACATACCACTCATTGGTCTTTCATTTTTCGATTTCTGTCCGGCATTAGAGAGCCTTGGACCGTCGCGATATGCGTGGCCGCAGCTGCTGGCGAAGCGAAGTATGGAGAACCGGTCGATTTGTTGGCAATATTGGCGGCGGTCGGTGGCTACGGTCGCACACACACACACACACACACACACACACACACACACACACACACACACACA